>LRSR01010347.1:0-23383 GCA_001579985.1 Hypsibius dujardini | reverse complement strand
GCGCACAAACCCGGAGACTCTTAATATATAATACTAATTTGTTGTGTACAATAAAATGAATACAAGAGATCCTTAACACTTCCTCTTTTATGTGGTAGTAATCTGACGCACATACACTGTAGTATTTACTGTGCATTTAAGCGTGGCCTGTTGTTATTTTCATCAAAAAATCTCCATTGAGCAGACTCGCGTCTCGACTTCGCTAATTAATCCCGGTTTTTGGGTGAATATTTCCATAAAGAATCTTGACCTTGCTCACAATGAACGAGGCATGGCGGTCGTGCCATCAATCAACGAAATGTTTCAATCCAGTTTTGATGAACGAGTTGGAACGAGTGGTCATTTTAGCCGGCGCTGTCAATTTATGAATTAATTTAATCACGGCCCTTGACTTTGACGGAGACGGTTCAACATTTCGCCGACTCGCTGATAGAACTTAATGACTTCCTCGTTGACACCTTTTTTTGTACGGCTCCATGACCAGTACACACATGGCCACAATTTTGGGTGGCAGAGGTGGTCTGAGTTTGAGCCACTTTTGGCTAGAATTTTGGGTGGCAGAGTTCGAGCCACCAGGATGGTCCGAGTTTGAGCCACTCTTGGCCACAATTTTGGGTGGCAGAGTTGGAGCCATCAGGGTGGTCTGAGTTTGAGCCACTTTTGGCTAGAACTTCCCACTGAATCTTCAATGCCCGGTCAAGCGGAAAATACAAGTTCAATCAATCGATCAATTGAGTAAAGGGTGCATGGTCATCTGTGGTTAAGAGCGAGTGCGCGCGGTGACTTAATTCGGCTCGAACTCGGACCACTCTTTTTGGCTCAAAGTCTGCCACCCAAAATTATGGCCAAGTGTGCATTGAATTTAATTCGTGTCGGAAAGAACCGGGACGTGTTCGAGTGGAACATGAAAGAACGCGGTTAAAACATTGGTCGCAAGAGACGAACGCAGAGGCTTCAGGGCAGAAGATTTGAGATATTTTGTTACGTTTCCTGTTATGGCAGGTGCATATTGCATAACGTCGCATGTAGCGACGAAAAGAGAGCGCATGCGCAGGGTTTAAGGGCTTATTCCTTTGGCACAAAAATACCGAATGACCTTTCCCACTTCCGTGTTGGCGACAGAATTCCCAATCTTGAGATTTGGTCAGTTCTGGCACAAGCTTATATAAATTTCCAGTGGTTAGTTCTGAAGCAAGAACTGTAAAGCAAAACCTTTGGCGAATAAACAGACTCTTAATCAATGGAATAATGGAATAAACTCCATAAACTGCATAGTTAAGGCCCACAAGTACGACTACCCTCCTGGCCATAGTAATGGAATAATGGAATAAACTCCATAGGCTATATGCTTAAGGCCCATGGCCACCCACACACTGTCCCTACAGCAGTGGAATAATGGAATAATTTCCCATAGTCTACATGGTTAAGGCCTATAGCCATCCATACACTGTCCCTACATCAGTGGAATAATGGAATAATTTCCCATAGGCCACATGCTTAAGGCCCATGGCCACCCACACTGTCTCTACATCAGTGGAATAATGGAATAATTTCCCATAGGCCACATGGTTAAGGCCTATGGCCACCTATACACTGTCCCTACAACAGTGGAATAATGGAATAATTTCCCATAGGCCACATGGTTAAGGCCTATGGCCACCCATACACTGTCCTTACATCAGTGGAATAATGGAATAAACTCCATAGGCTATACAGTTATTTTTTGCCACGCATACTCGGGCTTTGTTCTGGTTTACATGAATTAATTATTTTAGCTACTCAAGATATTTCCAATTTCCCATCGCTGTATTAAAAAAATTGGCGATTCTTCAGGAATTGTTAATGTACTGCCGCGTTAGCTTCGCGCACCTGTAGCCCTGCCCTCGGACAATTTTCCCCTCCCGCACTGGGTGAGTTATGTGTTTGCCGGGCAGTATATACTGAAAATGCTGTGTTTGTTGCGCGAAGTTAACGCGGCAGTACAGTAACTCAGGTGGTTGCGTATTTATGGTCTGTTTTTCAGACGGAAAGCAGAAAAACACTCAAGGTGAATTAAGACGAAAAGAGTGTAATGGGGCGAGGATGGAGGATTAAAGAAACATGAAGAACGGCCTTTTTTTGTGCGCATTTGTTTTCAAATGTCTAATCACGAGCCTGAAATATGAAGCACGTTTTCGCGTAGGAATGGTCAGTTCAGGGGGCGCAGATTGACTGTCTGGCATGGCAATCATAATGCTCGACGCCCTGGAAGACCACTATTCGGTATTCCCCTCATTTCCCCTGATGAGCCTCCGCATTTTAGCATAAAATCAATTACCCCACCTAACCATCTTCTGCAATAACTAAGACGTTTATCGTCTTGCTTGGCCATAACAGGGCCGACGAGGACACAGTCTTTGAAGTTTGGATTGATTCAAACGTTCTGCCTGTCGCAGTTTTAGCACGTACCAGTGTGACGGTGCACTACGGCCACCGACAGTTGCAGATAGTCAGTCAAATTTGCCAGTCATGTCAGTCGTCTCGGCTAGTGCTTCGTCCTCACATGTGTACGTCACTCGTGCCTCCGCCCACCCGCTCGATTTTGTAAATATTTAATACCGGGAGATTATGATATCGATTATTATACAATAATATCGAGTAGTAGGTTAAATCACAGCAGCTATAAGTCACGTCCGTAGGTATATACTGTGTAGGTGTTGTTTCGACAAGTTTAACGGTGAACTCCGGACGTCGATACTTGCTTCCATTTTCAGATTTGCCAATTGTTAATCAATGTAATATAGTGCAGGGATATTTTTAAAATATGCCGGGTGGAACCTTATTTTTGACGAAAACTTCCAACTAATCCCATTTCACCGAGAAACAAAAACACCAAAAACTAAAACAGCCAAAAGATAGATCATTTTACGCTTTAACAAAGGAACATTCACCAGTGCAAATCTCCGATCGTGATCAAACTTTTTTCTTAAATACCATATCCCCTAACATGATTTTAAAAAATATGACTCGCGACAAAGAGTTCCCCGTTCAACGGGGAGAAATTCGGGAAGATCTCAATTGGCGCACGTACATTACAATAATCATGAGCGCTTGATTGAATGATTGAATGATTGCTTGATTGACGGCAAGTAACGGCACGTACAAAAACATGTGCTGTGCTCGTGGGCTGTGCGCGTGTGCTGTGCTGGTTTGTGTATTCAAGTGCAATGCAGTGCATTACTGATACAGTATTTTTTCACTCTGGCTACTTCAAATGCGTTTTTCTCGAAACCTTATCCAATGGGATAACAACCCGTTTTCTTTCATAGCCTCTCAATTAAAATCTGGTTTTAGCTACTTTAAAAATTGTTTTGTTTTTGTTCAATTTTGTTCAAAATTTTTTTAAAAAAAATACTGTATCAGTACTGCACTGCATTGTACTTGAATACACAACCAGCACAGCACACGCGCTCAACACACGAGCACAGCACGTTTTAAGGAATATGGTATTCAAGAAAAAAGTTTGATCACGATCGGAGATTTGCACTGGTGAATGTTCCCTTGTAAATTAAATTTAATCATTTTGTTTCAATCCGGCAATCAACCATGAGGCCATGCACAGAAATTGAAGATGACCAGAAATCAGCAATATCCAATGTTAAATTTTTGCTTCAATGCCTTGCACTCTTTCCTTAATATATTTCTCATCTTGTGTTTGTTTTCGATGAAAATACATGTTTTGAGTTACTACTTTAATTTCATAAACCACAATAGAAAGTTATACCCAAAATCAAACGATTTAAAACCACCAAAACTCTCCAAATTACAGAAGGGAAGATTTCTTCCCTGAAAGTAATGTGCCGTGCCCGCTGCGCCATCCCCGGTTCTTACTTTTGTCAAGTGACACAATAAATGACATTAGAGTACAGCCCAGACTCGTTTTCATACAAATAATGCATTTTTATGTGTGACGAGGACGAATTGCTGCAATCTAGCCGCGTAAAGTGAGACAGACAATCAGCAGTTACGGATGACGAACAAAAACCCTTCCTGATTAGCGGGGTCTAGGGAAACAGCTCCTTCTTCTTCCCAACGATAATTAGACCAAAAGAGTTGTTGTAGCATCGATTCCTGATGACATTTTTAGTGTTCATTTACATTAGAAAACTCTTGGTGGTTAGTCAAAAGTTTGTTGTGCTCAATCTTAGGCAAGTGGAGTAGAACCGAAGAGACTTTTATTCATTTTGGTGTGTTACAGGAAGTGTGAAAAAAAGTAAACAAAGCCATGTTCAAGAAAATCAAAGACAAGACTGTGAAAGAAAATAGATTTTTCTATCGAATGAGCCCCCTTCAACTCAGAAGGCGCTACAGTATTTTAAAGTTTCGGTCAAAATGAAGTTTCCACGTGGTTGATCCAACTCTACCGGATATACCATGGTAGTTAAAATGTGTACGGACCGATCGTACCCAGATAATTGGCACCCAGACAATTCATTCATCTCAGTTAGTACCTAGACGTAACGTACTCTACAAGCTTAATGGTTACACGCACAAATTACGTAGTACGGGCTATCGGCCTTGTCGTAGTCGGTCGCGTTTTGTCGCTCCCTCCACTGCTCAGGTGTCATTGATTTCAGGCAGCAGCTTTTACAAATCCAACGACGACAGCTTTCATACAGCGAGCAGGGTGCTAAACCGCCACATCGATCTCCACAGCTTCCACACTGTTCAATCTTCTTCTTACTCGCTGTAGCCGAAACTCCGCTGCGACGTTTCTTTCCACGGCGAAGACCACCACCGACCACGATCTTCACCTACATGTAAACGTAGTTATAAAACTTTGACTTTATGATTATGCTCAACGCAGAAGAAATAAAAATATGTTACCTTTGGGTTTTTCTGCGATTTGTTTGGCAAGACAGGACTGGTGTTGAGGTTTGATGGCATCTCTTCCGTAGTACCCTGCAAAAAAAACACATACCGTTACGTTCAAATATATTGTTCAGTTTTACTGCTATCGTACATGACGGCTTTTGAGGCTTTTGATAGGCAGTTTGGACGCGACTTGAAGCGTGAGGGATTCGGCCCGCGCCCTGCCACCAGCAAGTTCGTCAATGCTCACGCCCTGAAATGCATTGCAAGACCGACAATAATTAAAATTGGCGCGTTAAATTGCAGACATGCAATTAAAAACTGAATTGCCTTCACATTTTTTACCTCATAGTTTTTTTGAGTCACACGTCGCAGGACGGGGTTGGCGCTCAACTTTGACTGCGTTACCTCCTTAAAACCCCGCAGAACACCAAAAGAATTGCACAATGACATTCCGAGAGTATGCATGTACGTATGTAGAATATATGTATATGTATATATGTACGTATGTATAACGTAAGGAGTAACAGGAGGCACTAGGCAATTGTTCTACCAACTTAATTGAAGGCTTTGTATGGGAGGGGGCATGTTAAATGTTTTCTTATATTTTGGCGGACAGCTATTTTTTCGTTAAGCCCCTGTTTGTTTACAAAAATATGGTTGACTTCCACAACTCCTATTTTGTATTCGGGGGCACCCCCCCCCCCTGGAAAGTAATTTTTGCTTCTGATCAGTGGTATTGTACCATCTTTTTGGATTCATTGGTGATCTCCACCGAAGGTTTAGGCGGGACTTTGCGAGTGGGGGACCGATCCGCGGTCGCATAGCTGCAACCAGCGCCATCGTCAGCATTCCAAACCTAAATCGCAGTAGCAGTCTTAAGTACAAAGAATACGGAAAAAAGCAAATTGGCAGCAAGCCATGAGCAATACTAACCTTATGTCCTTCCACAGACATGTTCAGCCACGCCTTTTCCGCAACAGACCGCAGCATTTCATTGGTGATGAAGACTTGTTCCACCCCCATGCCCATCAGTCGAGCCGTGGCGTCGAAAATACCCTGGACGGTGAACCAGTTATCAAAGCTGGAAGACGTAGCGTGCTGCCGGACTAGGATGGCGGACTGAGAAGTAGCCGGGGTAGGAGCAGGAGCACTCAAGTCGGAATCAGCGTCAAGATCCACAATCTCAAGGGTAGCGTCCTGTTCGGCAGCTTGGGTCTCGGTCCCCATGGTGTCAAAAAACACAGGATCAACGCTTCGATCCCGGGCACCGACGCTGATGTCCAAACTGTCCACTGATGCTCGCGACAGCATGCCTCCAGCTGGATTGGGCAACTGCATGGTTCCCGATTCACCTGTGTCGGCCTTGTCAACCGCTTGTTTGACCAGCGCAGCAATATCCTTGATTGCGACCTTCTTCAAAGCGCTGATGGACTCTAGACATGATCGCGCGATTTCAGCCCACCCTTGACAGTACAAGGTCTCCGTGCATATCGCTCCTAAGGAGAAATAACATTAGACGGACAAACGTATGAACGGTAAACAGGCGGAGTGTAAAGCAGACAGATGGGCGGGTGATGGGCGGACAGAGGGACGGCAGGCGCGCAGACGGAAAGACCGATGTTAAATAGACGGCGAAAAGACGAATGGATATAACAGAAGAGTCTAGGAATTATTAATCAGTAGGCGCTCGGATATAGCTGACGAATGGACGGACGGTGGATAGACGGACAGATGGAACGACGGTTGACAGACGGACAGATGATGAACGAACGAACGGGAGAACAGGGGACAGAGAAATGGCGGCTCAAAGGACGTTTAGGCTGAAGGGCAAGACATGTAAAACAGCATCTTCACTTTGGTCCAAACGCCCCACCACTTTCAATTTCTAAATTGACGGCCATGATTATTCAGCAAACAAAGATGCTATTGCTAAAAGAAATTTACCTAGCACGGCGATTTTCCGCTTAAGTGGTTCAGGAAGCTGAGTAGTAAACACTACCACCGAGTGTTGCGAATCGAAGCGGAAAGATGGCTTTTCAACGCGAGGCGAGACACGACCACCAGACGGGACTTTGTAGTTCACTTTGGCATTGCAACCAACGGTCTGCGTCGTCTCCAAAAGGTCCCGGATCTGACTATGGTATTTTTCGAAAACGCCCAATTTCAGGGTGTTACGAAGGCTGACCGATCGCTTCTTTTGATGTGTCAGCTCCCAGTTGATCCAGGTATACCACTGCCAACGAAAGATAAAAGTGAGTTGGCACGAACATTAACACCCTGAACGCAATTTTTGTGGTTTGGAAAATACGCAAGTGTGCTAAAGTGAATTATAAATCGTCCTTTTTTTCCGGCAATACATCTTGGACAGTCATTTTGATATCGGGAGCTTGTATAATATGTTCGAAAAGAAAAGGGATGCCACTTGGGATGCTCCCAAGACAACAGTATTTTTTGTTCAAAAGTAGTAGTATTTTTTAGCTTTGCATTTTCTCTGTAGAGTTCCTTGATTTGATTCTGACACCGTTACAGTATTTGGCTCACGTCAATGTCAGGTGTATTCAGGACGTCATCAACGGTCTGCTCCAACACCAAGGCAACCAAATCATCCACGGGCGGCTGTCCAGCAGCGAGTCGAAGAGCGGCTGTGCGACCCAGATGGCGTAGCATGGAGGGAATCATAACTTTTTCCAAATGTTCCGCTACATGGTCGCGGAACGCGAAAACAGGATGCAGCACTTTGGCTACCTATAGGGTGGCACGAATCACTTAAAACATGCAGCAAATCTGACATAACGATCTTAAAACGTACATGCTCGCCGAAAGCATAGACAAGGCCCAGACTGGTCATCATTCTGCCAGCGGCCTCGGCGTCCTTGTCGGTGGTCTGACGAGCTCGTTCTGCAAACGCCAGAGTTTTGAAGAATTTCATGTTTTGCTTCAATAACGCTTCGGGGAAAAGCAGCATAGCCGGCAAGTGGGAAGAGAGGATCTGGGCCTTCCGATAGATGCCCTCGACGTCGCCGGAAAAGTTAACTTTGGCGTCAACGGAGACCACTGTACATCGACTTCTCACACGGTCCCTGACAGCAAAAATAACAACACGTATACATTGATGATAACTTTAGTAGACCATCAGACCATGTGTGTGTGTGTGTGTGTGTGTGTGTGTGTGTGCCTGTCTGTCTGTCTGTCTGTCTGTCTTTCGGTCAGTCGGTCGGTCGGTCGGTCGGTCGGTCGGTCTGTCTGTCTGTCTGTCTGTCTGTCTGTCTGTCTGTCTGTCTGTCCTGTCTGTCTGTCGGTCGGTCGGTCAGTCGGTCGGTCGGTCGGTCAGTCGGTGTGTGTGTGTGTGTGTTTGTGTCTGTCTGTCTGTTTGTCTGTCGGTCGGTCGGTCGGTTGGTCAGTCAGTCAGTCGGTCGGTCGGTCGGTCTTTCTGTCTGTCTGTCTGTCTGTCTGTCTGTCAACCCATAGTTATGTTTAAATAGCGCGAAACTCACCAATGGGCTGGATCCTTGCCTTGCCAGACCTTGAGGAAGTCGCTGTTCATCGACAAAAGAGGGCCGGCACCGGGATCATACTGCAATCCCTCCTTTTGCCGTCGATTACCATCAAAAACGCTCTCCACGATGCCGGCGTAGTCCATTGCACTGGCTGTAGGAGGATCGCTAACGATGACAGGTGTCGATCCGCGCAGAATTTTCTTGCCAAAGGAGTGCTCAGATAAGTTGCTGTAGCTGTAGGACTTCCCCGTATCCCGGTCGTTGCCGAATGGAGTCATCGCCAGCTCGAGGAGAAACGTTTTTCCGGAATCGACGCCGCCAATCACACACGTAGTCGGTACCTTGCTGTCGAGTTGGTCGATGATGAAACGAGGTCGGCAAGCAACTAGTCCCTGACCTGTAGAGGAAACGGATACAATTCACAGTGTTCAATTATTCTTTTAGTCTGGTACACTGTTGTCTGGAACTTAACAATTATCAGTACCGCCCGCCTTTTTAGACCCCGCATGAGCCAATCTTTCTCTTTACCGATTAAATTGAGGAAGGTAAGGGCATTCAAAGTACCCATGTTGTGGCATATGGAACCCATGATGTCATACGATGGCTCCTTCAGGCAAACGGTGACCGCCTGCAGTTTCTGCATAGAAGCATGGTAGAATCCGGCCTCCAGCAGGGACACCCTCACGAAGGATTTCTCCGCTTGGCTGTAGATGTGAGCCACTCCATCGTTCCAAATGAAGACGTCCATCTCCTGGTCCCGGTTGACATTTTGTAGTCCTATCCGTGACCAGTTACGCAGCACGCGATCGGGGTAGGTCTCCAACTCACTGCAAAGTAAAAATACTTTTGTTGCGGCTAATTTGGATACGAGGGATTAGAATACAATGTTAACCAATGTTCTTTCGCTTAATAACTTTCGAATTGATATTCCTAAGAATTTTTGTTTACTAATTCTAAAAACTAAAAACCCTAAATGCTGAACTTTGTCCGAGCGCAGAGTTGCGGGGGGGAGGTGCAATAACATTTGCATTTCAAACGCAAATTCAATCCATGTCAGAGCCCTCTGCTTTTAAATAACACAATGGATTTGTGACGGGGGGAGGTTCAACAAGTAGCGACTCTTGCATCTCACTTGCAACAAATAAAAATCAAGTACCCGAAAGAGTGTTCACGCCCTCTTACCCATGGATCTGTATACCCCTCGATTTTTACGGTCCAAACTACTGTACGTTATATTAACGCAAGAAACTTTCCAGTAAATTAAAAGAGCAGCACTCACTCTTCGAACTTCGATAGCTCCTGGGTAATGAAGGCCCTCCAGATCTCGGGCTGTCCAGTTGTCAGAACTGCGATCGTTGCGGCGTCGTCCCCGGTCATATTTTGCGGCTTCTCATACGCGTCCTTATCCAGCTTCGACTTGAACGGGACTATGAATGAGCTGAAGAAACAAAATGTGTGCATGCGAAATATTGAACTAGGTAACAAAAGTAAGATAGAATTCGTTCACACACCATGACTTGATGCGCGTGCCGGCTAACCATCGCCACTCCGCAACAACGGCAACAGAAACGGAGTCCTTTTTCATGGCACATTTCAACGGGCTTGTAGTCGATGAGTTTAAGGACGTGCTGACATGAGTGACGCTCGGGTCGACTAAGCGGTACTTGATGCGAAGGGATCCCATCATGAAGCGATTCTTCTTCGGCTTGCCGGGCCCAGATCGAGCATAGTGAGTGATCATCTTTTCGTCGTCCACCGTGAAAATATATTTGGCAGTGTCCTATTCCAACAACAATTGTTATTTTAGTCCGGATAACGAATTGATATTGTAAAGTTTATTGAGACATGTATGAAAATACATTGCATGAAAATTTCACTTCTGGACTAACTTTATAGGATATATATACTACTAGAAAATATTGTTAGGGCAACAGACCTACTCACCAATGCTAGAATACGGTCGAACAGCTTAATTCAACAATCAATCAGCATAAATTATGGTAATATACGTAGCTCCCTCTATGTACCGCCTTTAAAGAATTTTGATTTTTAAAAATTATAAATTCTGGAATAGGGAAACTTCTCTCACCGAAAAGAGCAAGAACAAATCTTTACGCAATTATGAAACACAGTAGAAGTAAGAGATTTTGGGTCGCAGAGTGGGGGGGGGGAGCCCCTTATGACATTGGAGAGAAAAATTTAATTGTAATAAAACTTGGCATCAAATTTGGTTAAACAATATTTAATAATTCAGAAAAAACTTCACATGTCTTCAGTAAAAGTTAAGCAATTCGAATAATATAATTTTTAACATTTCTAAAAAGATTATATCAAAATGCGAAAGAAAATAAATTTACAGGCATGACTTACGTCGCTATCATCACTGTCAGATCCGTTGTCGCTCCGATCTCGATCTAAGCCCGAATTCTCCAGAGACGGATCCTTCAACCCGATGCCCAGCTAAAGCAACGAAAGAAACCTTTCCATTGCTGGCTAATTAACTGCCAAAACACTTGCAGTCTTGTAGTACCAGTGGCATCTCCCGAGTAGATCCAACAACCCCGAGGATCCCTCCAGCTGACATGGATGATGAACTTTTTCCTCCACCTTTTTTTCCACGAGATTTTTCGCTCATCTTGAGATAAGAAACTTAAGAAAAAAATTCAAATTAGAATAATTATCCATTCGGATGGTACTGAGGCAGACGCATAAAAATACAATTTGCTTCTAGAGATTTTGTTTGCGAACGACGTGTACTGTTGATCAGTCACATGTTGAACAATATGAACTTTCGATTTCGTGCATGTTCATTCGTACACTGCATTTTGCAGCATGCGAGCACGTGGTCGTGTTTGTAAAAACTTCAAAGAGTACACGAGCGGCCAATGGGCGAACAGCATACAGCTGTGGCGGAATTACTTCATCAGCCCACACCCAAACCCATGCGCCCACACATGTTAAGTCTGAGTGGGCGAGCTGGAATGGGGGTGGGCTGAAGAAATAACTCCGCCATAGTTGTTATTTCGCACGGAGGCCATTCTCCGCTATCATTACCTTACGCATGTGCGGCGTGCTTCTTCATTCTATCAGTAACCTTACGATATTGTGGCGTTTTTGTTAATTTTACTTAGTCATTGTCTGTTTCATTTTTTCATTGTGATGCTAACGCTGCTTGAATTATGAATGCGAAAGAGATAGACGCTGGCCAGTTGCAGTTTGCGCAGGACAATGGAATAAAGACGCTTCTATTCGTCAGAGAATGCTTTGCGATTGCGCCCTTTGCTTCACGTCATTCATATTGGGACGATCTGATCCAGGTAACATCAGTTTGAAACATCTCATTAAATCACAGTTTATGCGGAAATGACAATTAAATAACATTTCTGCACAGAGTCTTCTGGACAACTACGAAGGTCTAATTCCATGTGAGGCGAAAAATCTCAATGGTCTGTTGAAGGAATTCCTACCAATGAACGACGTCGATTTTGAAGAGCGGAAAAGCATCGCCATCTTGCCGCCTTGCTATGAGTTCTGCCCGATTGGATGTCGATATGTAAAAAATCAGGACCCCCGCGTACTAAGCGTCAGCCAGCATAGGGCTACTAAGGTAAGGCGAATTTGGGTCGAAATTTAATTATTCTGACACTGTCATGGTATGCCATGCAGTCATCTACTTTTTCGGGGACATCACACCATTCACACTCACCCAAATTATGTACTGTATAATCTGGATGAAAACACGGGAACAATTAATGGACAATCGAACGATCGCTCATTTTTCCCACCGGTGCATTACATTTTGCGCGTGCGATTACAGCATTACGCACGTAACGCATCAATAACACATTAGATTTTCATATAAAAAATTATTCATTACAAATCAGAATCCAGCTCGACTCCCTCCACGAAAAACTCCTCGTTGAAAAATTAAAAAAAATCATTGGAAGAAATCCTGTTTCAAACGCAATCAACAATCAAATTCTAAAGACCGAGTGCGTCAGATCAACAATCGATTGATCGTAGTCTTGTGCTCCATTCTTTAAATCAATCAGCCACTGGTAATAATTTACGCGTGTTCTGTTCAGCCGAACATGTTCCCGTGTTTTCACCCAGATTATACAGTATTTAATTAATTTGAGCAGCCTCCAGTCAACTGAATGGAAATGTGTGTGCCCCTAACAGCTACGCGACTCATACTCTACGCATCGTTATTTGGATTTTGGCATGCCCTATGGGACATCCTGTTTGTTATTTTTTTATGGTCCAGTCCGTTGACCGGCCTATTAAGATAGCAATTGCGCCAGGACTTGCACAGTGTCAGCGAGCAATCATTCGTAGATTGCAGTATAATAATAGCTTCAACTATGTTTGCAATAATGTGACGATTGTGGTTTAAAAATGTAACGTCAATTTGTCCCACGAGGCTTGCCAAGACTCAAACAGCGACCCACAAGGCAAACTCAGCAGATCTAATCAAGTTAGTCAATTTGAGCTGTTGTGTTACAGGCGTTCGTCTATGAGCTTACTGGAAGCCGGAGGCAAGTGTCTGTGCTCAAGAAGATCTGCAGGGGATGCGACGCAGTGCTGGAGTATGATATGCTGTACACCAAAAAAGGCTTCCAGTTCTACGCCAAGCCTCAGCCGCTGCTCCGCATAACGCCTCATGTCTATTTTTCCCGTGCCCTATGTGAGCACATTGTGCGAACTCTGTATGTAAAGCAATTATTCCTTGTTTTTCAATTCGATTAGTTGGAAGGCGTTACAATGGGTTTGTTGTAGGGCTCGAGGAAGATCGACCTTTGAAGGATTTGCTGAACTGTGGGCGGAAGCGTACGATCTACAAGGTACGCCTCGAATAATTTTTCTGCTGAAACGAAGTTGACTTGAAAATAGGAAAATGCAACGGCGATGTGGTTGCTTTGTGGAGCGTCATTTGGGTCTTGGTAAGAAGTGTGGGACATCTGACTCCTCATTCTTCTCAGGACAAAATTCACCCGTGTCTTGAAGATAGCAATTCACAATTCAGCCACAGAGTGATAAATTTTGTCGGTATTTGAGTTATTGATCTTAATATATTATTTACTTCAATAATAATTAGAGCGGTGTGGGGATAAAATTTATAATATTGAAAACGACGGTCTGTTCCTCACGGCTTGCCAAAACTCAAAACGGCGACCCACAAAGTGACATCAGCATAGTAATTGGCAAGAGAGCACTAGTATACCAACAAAAATTCGATCTACTAATTACAGGAAAATTTGACCGAAAATGGATCTCCACTGCGTTTTACCGCCACCAAGTGGAAGACCAACTCCGCTCAAACGACGATCCAGCTTTGATCAGATTCATCTTTTCGTCCTACAACGGTTTCGACGAAGTTCTCCCGTTCCTCGAGCGACTAAGAATGCAGTCCAGCTATCGCCATAGAGAAACTCCCAGATGCAAAGAGTACATGTGTGACAAGTTTCACATACTAGATGGATTACACAGCGTCAATGCTCCGCACTGTGCTGCACCTGTTCAGGTAGTGGCCCCAATTTCCTTTCATGAATGTTTAGGTTACCGATTGCCGAAACCTCAAAACAGATACCTGAGACGTGTTTTAATATATCCAATCGTTATTCGGAACGGGGTGAATAACTAATTGGGGGCTTGTTGTTTGTTCCAAGTCATAGGCCGGACGCTGCATTTCGTGTAACACCTGAGTGGTCACCAGGAATGCACAACGCGTCAATGATTTTTTTCCTTTCTGAACGTGTTAGTTTATCCAGCCATTTTTACGATTACACATTAAAATATCAATACCTTTGCAAATTTGCAATGCAGAATAATATATGTATAATGTAATGCCAGCATATAATCCGCGACGTAATATAATATACAAGATTATGTTCGCCTCCGGCTCGTCTAATCTTGTTTCTCGAAGGAGCATTTCTTTTACATCTAGGAGTTAAAAGTGATCTGCATGAGCAGCCCCACTCCGAATTTCGAATTCGGATTTTAATGTGAAAAGTCAATCATGATTGTTGAAAGAACCGGACACTCCGAGCCGGACCTTGATAAAACCGAACGTCGCAAGTTAAACTAGGCTGAAAAAATAGACATACCGGCAAACCGACAGACAGCCCGAAAGCCAGAGAGCTAGACAGACAGACAGACAGACAGACAGACAGACAGTGATAATGTTTTTGTTCCAAATATCTCACTAAAAAATAAATTATATTGCGGATGTAATGACCTTGGATAAATTTTTACTGGAACCGGGACGGCGATTGTTCTAGTGATGTCATGGAAATGTGGAAGATAGGAGTAATTAATTATATTCAGTTAAAATTACCGAAATTTGAATATAAAAGTGTGCATGAACGGCGGGTAGTAATGAGAAACTCGAAACACTGCCGCTCTCTTGGGGATGGCAATTAAAACAAAATTGGCGAAATCTGCCCGACAGTTTCTGAGGTATTAATGCGGGGGAGGGGGTTGGCCCAGTGCGATAAGGAAGGGTACTGATAACCAATATATCGTAAACTCAGTTAATTAAGGATGTTTTTAAATTTGGTAAATTAAACAAATTCTGCAGACTGGTTGTTAAACGGCCAAATTTACTGATTGTTTTTATATCTGCAAAGTTTGTTCCTTTTAGCCCACTAATCGTCTTAGTGTGCTATTCCCATCCGGTTGGCTGTAGTATTTAAATAAAACTAAATACGCGTTTGATTTCTTTTATGTAGTACACCGTTACCGGCATGCCAAACGCCAATCTACCGCCCGTCTGCCCTAACCAACCAACATCAGCTTCAGTATACTGTGAATTACATTGCCAGCAGGCGCGACTGCTACAGACTCCGCACAAGAAGTTGGAGCTGGCTACATTCCGCCAAGAAATCGACCTGGAACAAATGTCACAGCTTCTCGGCACCCCAGGTAACGGGTTATTGAAACGCTTAGCAGATATTGATGTGAGTCACGACAGTGGCAGATTGAGGCCAGTCCGGAGGGGTTGGCAAGGCTGCTGGAAGGGGTGCCAAAAAAAACCTACCCCCTCGGCCTACCTTGCCCGGCCCCAGCTGAGCGAGGGCGGACAAGCTTTAACATGTAAAGAACTTAACGAATCCCCCCGCGCATAGTCACTTTTGACGCTAGGTTGGGGGGGGCAACGGCGCGGTCGACTGAACGGTTAATTCGCAATTCATTTTTCTCGTAAGAGAATTTGAGAAATATGATTCATCAACCAGTAAAGTAAAATGTTAAAAAAACAAACTATTGCCGGTTAGATCTGAAGGAATTCCTCGCAGCAGTCGACAAATCAGCAACAGAAGAAATGAATTTCAACGACATATTGGAGTCTCGCTGTTCCAAGGACCTTGGGGATCGCCGAAAGAAGGTCAGAACTGACATTGAGCAATCACCTAAGGCTATGGAGGCTGCCCAAATCCGACTTGCACTACCGTTGAAGTCTCCTCGATCACGTGGAATCCTCCTTAACGTGCGACCTTGTGGACAAATAAGTTCCATCGTTCCCCTTTTCAAGTAAGTTATAATTTCAGATCAAGGTAGTAAGGGTAGCATATTTCACATTGACGAAATAGTTCTTTATCCATTTATTTAGGTCTGAGTCTCCAACACAAGTGCTGCTCTCGGCCATCACTACCTTATATCACCGGGTCAAGCAGGACAACATTCCGCCCGAAGAATGGCACAAGCAGGTCATCGTCTTCGACAACATGTGCAACCTTGAACGGACTAAGGCAGCCCAAGCACCTCTGCCTCTACCTGCGCCATATGACCAACTTTGGAGGAAGCCTCTGAAAGTGTTGGATGTCTTCCACCTACGAAACCACAAGCGAAAAGAATGCCAGACAACCTACAATCCAGACCACATCAAGCGACTGTATCCCGACCTCAAGAAACGGAACACACAGTCAGCTGAACAAACGAACGCCTTCTTTGGGCGGTTCAGGTCAGTGCTGAACCGGATTCCATTAAAGCGACATCTTTTCTATTTGGACTGCTTGGCTACGCACCGCAACGCTTACCTCTCTAGAGACGGCAGTAGCGAGTCAAGCTCTGATGATGACGAAGAAGTCTAGCAATATTCTGCCACGACTGAACTTTTTTTTACTATGCTGTAGTGTGCTTCTCGACTTTGTTTTATACGTGTGTTTGGCTTCTGTTGTTTGAGTGAAAGACAAGTTTCTCTGTTTCTTTATGTGGCCATCCATTTATCAAGCCTAGCACTATACTGCTGTAGGTCTGTTGATCGTTACAAAAATACTGCATCGCAAAACCGTGGTTGCATACATAACATTCTATTGTTCCATTATTCCAGTCTGGCATTACTCACATTTACTTGGGAACGTTTTCAACTGTCGAATTTAGAACCGTTTCAAAATATTTTTTTCATTTAGACATAATTTAGTAATGAAGATAAAAATTGTTTCGCCGGTCAAGCTAAAAAAACTTTTTGTCGGTGAATTTTCAAAGTCGGCAATTGCCTCAGAAGACTTGCTGCAATGTACCGTCAGTTGATTGTTTGATTGAAATTGTGCAGACTGTTCGTTTGATTGTTGATTGATTGGCGTTTATTTTGTCATAGTAGTTTGGCCGGTCATTGATTGCTTGATTATGTTTTTCAGCATCGTCATTCAGTTGATTTTCACTACAACCAAAAACTTAGTTAATCAACAGTCAACCAACTGAACAGCACATGGCTTTCAACCAAACAATCGATTGACGGTACACAGCAGCTAGTCTATTGAAGCAAGTGCCAACTTTAAAATTCAGCGACAAAAAACCATTTTTAGCTTTATCAGCGAAAAACATTTTTATATTCAATACTAAATCAGACCTTAATGAAAAAAAAATTTGGAAAGATTCTGAATTCGACAGTTGAAAACTTCCCCAAGTTAGTACCGAGGTATTGCAAGGATTATTCCATTATTCCACTGCTGTAGTGACAGTCATGGGCCTTAAGCATGTGGCCTACGGAGATTATTCCACTATTCCATTGCTGTAGGGACAGTGTGTGGGTAGCCATGGGCCTTAAGCATATAGCCTATGAATTTATTGCATTATTCCACTGCTGTAGGGCCTTAACCATGTGGCCTATGGAGTTTATTCCATTATTCCACTGTTGAAGGGACAGTGTATAGGTGGCCATAGGCCTTAACCATGTAGCCTATGGGAAATTATTCCATTATTCCATTGCTGTAGGGAAAGTGTATGGGTGGCCATAGGCCTTAACCATGTGGCCTATGGGAAATTATTCCATTATTCCACTGTGAGGGACAGTGTATAGGTGGCATAGGCCTACCATGTGTATGATGGGAAATTATTCCATTATTCCACTGCTGTAGGGACAGTGTATAGGTGGCCATAGGCCTTAACCATGTGGCCTATGGGAAATTATTCCATTATTCCACTGTTGTAGGGAAAGTGTGTGGGTAGCCATGGGTCTTAAGCATATAGCCTATGGGAAATTATTCCATTATTCCACTGCTGTAGGGAAAGTGTATAGGTGGCCATAGGCCTTAACCATGTGGCTTATGGGAAATTATTCCATTATTCCACAAGTATCGGAACTAGCCTGACATTTTAAAGGGCTTGTGCCAAAACTCGCCAGTAGTCCCAATCTTCAATAAGTGAAGCCAAAAATAGCTCCTCTCGCTTTTTTCATTAAAAGAATCTAAATATTTAATATATTATTAAAAGTTAAAAAGGCTTTAAAAGTGGACGCAATTCTAAATCATATCTTGAGGATATTCAAAGTTCGCTTATTTGCAGCGTTTATTTTGCTATTTCAACCTCGCTAATCTCCTTGGTTTTGAAGAAGAGCGAGAAAAACAGCCAAGGAGCTGCTTTTCTCGCTTATTCTGCTCGCTAATTGTGTGCATCTGTCTTGTGAGTGGTCCATGTCAGTTGAGATTAGCGAAGGAGACAGAGCCTCAGGCAAGCCAGGGGGCGTGTCCTCGTATCACCGTTGCAAGGGCGTGCAAAACTAGGGAGATTAGCGAGTTTGAATTAGCGAAATAATCGCTGCAAATAAGCGAACTTGGAATACCCTTAGAGATCATCCATATATTATGTAATCAAAAAATCTACATTTTTACTCACCCTCCCTTGATTACGTAATATTTTTAAGGTCCCTTATTGAATTGAATTATTACTGCAAATAAGCGAACTTTGAACACCCTTTCTGATGCACTTCTGTTGCTATTGGCTCTCCTTTCTTAAAAGCGGTTCTTGCGCGCATTTGCGGAATCGCAACACTGAAAATGACGCATCTACTAAGTTCCAGACGGTAGAAATAGTTTCACATAGTAGTGTAGTAATAATGTTTGTCCTTATTAGTATGTGTATTCTTAGTTTTCCCATCTGTTCTGGAGTCTCTGTCCGCATCCGATGAGTGCTATTCATCAACCGCTTCACATACAGCCACAATTACGCGTATGCGTAACACATCCCAAAGAAGCAATCCACAATCAGTTGGTTCGACCGCAGTCTCGGATAGTGTGCGATTTTCGGGATCCCCGCCGCCGTATTCGTCATTTCTTCCGACCGGGTCTGACCACCGCCGTATTCGTCATTTCTTCCGACCGGGTCTGACCACCGCCGTATTCGTCATTTCTTCCGACCGGGTCTGACCACCGACGAGTTCTTCCATTTGATTGCACAGAACTGCCTGCATCCTTACTTTAATGAAATGTCCCTACCTTAAGCGTGCCTGTTTCATAAATCCATAAATAGATTCAGTCCGGACGTGGACTGCTTTTATGACCTGCAGTGTTCCTTCGGTGGGTCGTGTTTGGTGAATTCACAAATTTGACCCCATCTTTTTTGGCAAAATCAACATCTGCAAAAATAATTAATTAAATACCGCTCTCTCATACATGGCACTAAGGGGAGAGGGGAACATAGTTCTAATCGAAATTCAAATGGCTCCATTTGCCCATAACACAGCAAGGGATCAGGAACCGGGAACGAACGGACTCAGACAATTTTTAACATGATGGAAAGAATGGGAATCAAAATATCACGATTCAGGCAAGTTTGAGGAGTCATCAAGATTGGAGCCGTCACAAGGAACCAACACTGTAATCGGATTGCGTTTGTGGCTCGGGCCTAAACAATAACTGTTTCACATTGTTTTTTATAAAAGAAAGCACAACACGCAAGAGCGAATAAGCGATACTATTCCGTACTGCGCTGGGTCACGGACAATTCCCACCAGAGTCCACAAAACGTTACACAGCAAGGCCGGGACGAGTTTTAGAACTTGCTTAGGAGCACACATTTTGCAGCCGATAAATAAAGAAAGAAACTGAAGCAGAGCAGAAACATGCAGCGCCTTTTCAATGTCCGTCAAAAATCCCTTTCAATCTCCCCTTAAGAGGAAATGATGACATGGGCAGCAGTGAGCACGAATGATCTATCGCAATATTCCTTTTATCGCAATATTCTGACTGTCTAGTGTTGCGATATCCGCACGGATATCTCGGACTTCTCGTTATCTTTCATGACCTTTGCTGTCTCACTTTTCCTTCTTGTTAACAGAACAGCCGTACTGCCTTCTACGGTAGATTTTTCACCACCTGCTGTTGATGAGGGCTTAATGGCTTGTTCGATCTATATGGCGTAGGGATTTTATGCAGTCATTGGGTCTGTCTGCAATGGGAATGGACATTTCGAAGCTGCTTCCCAATATTCCTTTCTTGATGCTTATGTTACATCTATCCGATGGACAGCAGAACACTTATCCCCGCACGAGTGAGCCTAAAATGCGACACATTTGTGTGAAGCCGATTTTGCGTTT
This sequence comes from Hypsibius dujardini, assembly GCA_001579985.1. Taxonomy (NCBI): domain Eukaryota; kingdom Metazoa; phylum Tardigrada; class Eutardigrada; order Parachela; family Hypsibiidae; genus Hypsibius; species Hypsibius dujardini. The sequence goes on along the minus strand of LRSR01010347.1, from coordinate 3,220 downwards.
AAAAAACAAATTCTGCTTTTTGGATTAGGTCTCTACCGCGCGTGTCGATCCGCGAGCCCTGTGCTCCTTCCGTGCTCGCGGGGCGACACAACAGATGGCGGAGCAGGGAGAGCCGGAAAATTGGTTTTGGACGCGTATCCGACAGACAGCTGTAACGTTACCGTGACGGTGCCTCTGTGTGCCGACTGGCAGACACAAAATAAATACGCGATATACATCAATTTCTTGTAAGCACACTCAACTATTTGACATCTCTTGATATATGCGGGATTTGTTTTAATTTTCAATTTAAATATAACGTACATGTTAATCTCATATTGTTACAGTAATTTAACTCGTAAACTTGACTTCCAGCTCGCTCACAGTTCTTTATGGAGATTCTGTGGAGTTTTATCGGGGGAATGATACGCTGGTGAAGAATCTCACTCGGTCATCCCGAAGCAGTCCCATCTCAGTTACATCCTTCGCACAGTACTTGACGGCGTACAGTCGAGAACCCTCGCTGGAGATACGCTTCATACGGAACGCAGAATTAACTCAATCGGATCATCTCCTGGACGATCCAATCATTTTGGACTTTATTGTGCTTCGAGGTGCAAGTAATGAAGACTACACGATAAAGCATGCAGTCGATCTTTAATTCACTGGCTTGGTTGACATTTGTCTTGCGTCTGGAAATGAGAGGCTGTCTGTCTGTCTGTTTTGAAATAGCTGTCTGGAAATGAGGCTTCATCAGTTACCGTGTTTGTGCCCATTCAGAATATCCCTTGAACATGTATAGACATTGTGTCTAAACACCACGTGATCGTGTCTGTCATGTCCCACATTGTATTGAAAACACCACGTGATCGTATCTGTCTTGTCCCACCTTGTATGTAAACACCACGTGATCGTGTCTGCAATGTCCCACCTTGTATGTAAACACCACGTGATCGTGTCTGTCATGTCCCACATTGTATGTAAACACCACGTGATTGTGTCTGTCATGTCCCACATTGTATGTAAACACCACGTGATCGTATCTGTCTTGTCCCACATTGTAACTAAACACCACGTGATCGTGTCTGTCATGTCCCACATTGTATGTAAACACCACGTGATCGTATCTGTCATGTATACACATTGTAACAAGTTGCCATTGCAGAGAAGAAAGTCGAAGGCACTTTCCTCAATCCATGGGAACTATATTGCCCTGCTCTTCGCGGCTACATTCCAAGGGATAAATTCTGCGAACCCGGCAACCGGATCAACTGCCCCGCCGAGTACAGTCCCAATGTCGGCCGTAACCCGGCTAAAGGGAAAGAAACCGGTCAAGCCTACGATTGTACAGCTCCATCGACACGGGCCACGCCCACCGTGAAACCCTGGCGTCCGTTGTCCTACAGCAAGCCCTGGGACTTCAGCGATTTCTCTGACAGCGAGATGACTGCTATCATTTGCGGCATCCTGTTGGGGGTCCTTCTCGTCGTTATGCTCATCTGTTGGGGCTGTCAGCGGTTTGCCAAGTCCCGCCCAGGAGCGGCCGCTAGACGTCCGCGACGATCGGTTCAAGAGTTTCTCCGGGGTCGTGCCGGGAACACGCAAACGGGACGTCGGAATGGCCAACAGGCGCCGGCGGTGCGGTACACAATCCGCCGCGGGAGGAGTAATGTCGCAATCCCCATTGGAACGCCGATCGTGTCGACCGTTTCCCGAGATGTGGATGCACCGCCCGCGTATGAAGAGATTTTTCCCACGCCGGCAGCGCCGAAAGTGGAAGAGTCAGAGATTTGAGAGGAGTGTTTGATGCGACGGAAGCATTTTTTTGTAAATTACTCAGAGCCCTTTATCATTCAGCGGAATTCAGTCCGCGTTAACCGAGGAAAATGGCTTGACTCGGGGAGTGGTGACGTGTGCACTAGGAGCAAGTTCCAGCACTTTAATGCCCCTCGAGATGCGATGGTCTTTGAGCGCCTGAGCAGGACAAACAGCGGATAAAAACGCACAAACGAATGAACAAGCGAAGGTTTCCAGTAAAATTCAATTTTAGTGCTCTCTCATTTCCGTTTGCGGGAATCGAGAACTGTCCAGAACTGTCCAGAACTGTTATATCCAGAACTGTTACCGTTCCTCTGGTTGTTCGGCAAGAAAACAGTATTATAGACTAGACAAATGTGCTTCAGACGGAATTTTTCGCTATACAGAAAAATGTTCAGTCTCATGACAATCCTAGTTTTCGTATGCTAGATTCAGTGATGAAAAACGAGAGCAAACGCGCGCAGCACGAGCTTAAAAACATTCTAACCGGGTTTGTGTTACATTAAAAATGCCCTTAAAATAAACCCTGCTCGGAACACAGGCTAAGCTGCGTCCGATTCCGGTTGTTCGCGGCATTCAAGCTCATAACCGATGATTCAGCACAATTTGGTGTCTATTAGTTATCCTAATCGCCGGTAGGTGAAATCCAGGTCGAGTTTCGTTGGTGATTGTTAGGTCTATCAACAGGAAGTTTGATAGATAACAAGTTTATTAGACTGAAAGTATAGATATGTAGAGAATGAGAATAGGAAGAAAGGAAAGAAGATGAATAATTGCCCCTAAAACTAATAAAGCATATGATTATATAGTAAAGTGTTAACTATAGAAGTTATAATAAATAGAACATGCATCAGAATTACGTACAAGTAATTAGCTGTAGCAGCAGAATAGGGTTAATAGAGTAGATAGACTTACTAACTTAGCAAGGTACTAGTGAGTTAAAGAGCTATAATGATTGGATATGGGGACTTGTTGGGCGTGGTCCAACACCTCACTGTGAAGCGACGTCGCCTATTGAGTTTCACAGCCACATAGCATTCCTGCACTACCTCTGCAGACGAACGCCGCTAATATTTCCCCGTAGGATCCGAAATAAAGGAGGCACACGAGGCATCGGATGACGTTGAAGGAGCGCGTGCATTAACACGACTTGGAATCTCCGGTATCTCTTCACGCATGGAATTCATCGTAGGAAATCGGCAATCTACATTTTTGTCTTTTCCTAGATTCGAATGGAGTTTTATTATTTAGTCTTACCTCCACTATAAATATAATTATTCTCACAACTCACCAATTTTAATATTTTTTATGATCCATAACGAATCGCTGTTGTAGTGTTTAATTTTACCGAAGGAAAACCGGGCTAAAATAGCTCAATACTTAATTTAAATCCAATTTATGTATAGTGATCCGTATTTACCTG
>LRSR01010346.1:0-10075 GCA_001579985.1 Hypsibius dujardini | reverse complement strand
TTTTGTTGCACTTAAGTCTCATCTCACCTCTTCAATGGCAGTTTGTAGTTCCAAAGCGCAGTCACTCGGCAGTTCACTCGACGCCACCACCGACTCCCGAAACGGGTTCTTCCTGCCGGGCGGAGTGCCAGCTCCGTTGACCGCCGCGTCTTTGTCATCCTTCCCCGCGCTCTCCATCCCCTCCAGTTTCTCCATCAACGTCCTGATCGAATCCACCGTGATGAGACTTTTCAACGCGGCCACGGTGACGGAAGTCGAGGAAAGGGTCCGCGTAAGAGCAGGATCGCTCAACGTCACCTCGACCAGCTCACTCGCACCCTCCTGGTTGGACTCGGAATCGACCGACGACGACGGTTCCGTATCATGAACGGAAATCGGAACAACAGCCGAGACCGACGAGACGGTCGTCGTGGAGTGACCAATATATTCCGCAACGATGGATTCGATCCATATCCGGGCGTATTCCGCGAAGAACGCGGCAGACTGCGCGGACCGGATGTCCGAGTTGAGTTGGCCGTCGTAGTGCTGCCTGCGCGGTTGGAGGACGCCGAATGTGCTGCGCTGCATGGCGCAGACGCGAAGGGTCTCCATCGAGTGAATGCAGCCGGCCATCGAGCTGAGCCGGTACAGGTTGACCGCGTGGCTGGACGCGAGGACCCGCTTAATGAGAAACTTCAGCCCGGAGAGGTGGTTGAAGTCGGACGCCAAGGTGTAGGACTGGCGGATGCCGCAGAGCAGGATCAGTCGGTCAAGTCCGGTGAGGCATTCGTTGAGCTCTGAAACAAGGACAGACTAATGAAAATTTTCAATTTAATTTAATTTAGTTTAATTTGGTTTAACATTTAACTAATTTAGTTTAAATAAAATTTACTTTAATAGGCAATTTAAGTTAATTTACTTTAATTTTACAGCCATTATATTTTAATTGATTTAATTGGATTATATATTTTATTCAACAGGCATTTAAGTAAGCTTCACCTAGCGTAACTTCGCTTAAGCAGTCAATGTAATTTGTAAAGAGGGGAAAGAGGGGAAGTGTACAAGTAACTTACTTGGGTCGCAGTGATTTTTTAGGACTTGCTCCGCCAGTTTGACCATTTGTTCATGCCCGACGAGACCCTGCACTAACCGATCTAGCGGGATTCTGTAAATGTAATGTTTTATGGATGCGGGAAAAATGACGGATGAATCTAGCAGAATAATTACAGTATGAGGCAAAGTCTCTATTTCGGCTCACTCTCTACTTGGTCGATAAATCGGCTCACTCATGGATTTCTCTTTGATAGTAGCTGCTTGATTGTTTGATTTTCAGACGTGCTATAGTATACTAAGTTATAGTACAAAAAATCAAACAATCAAGCACCTGCCATCAAAGAGAAACCGATGAGTGAGCCGATTTATCGACCAAGTGGAAGGTGAGCCGAAATAGAGACTTTGCCTCATAATGTTAATTGGTGCAATACCTCTTGATGAACATGTCCGAGCTAACGTGATAATCCAGCTCGGACGGATAGATGAGGAATGTGAAGGACTTGCCGGAGGTATTGCTTTCCGGGTCGATCAGGGTGTTGGACTCATCCTTCTTCTGGTCGTCAGTCAGGAACACCTAGATATGAAAGAAGATGCGTTGAAATCACCTTCTCGGAATAATGCCTAGATTTTTGCCTGCTCATGAACCTATCTCAACGGCTTGGGCGTTCCCCATACCTGCAATGCATTTTGGCGCATTCGCTGCATCTCATTCAGCGTGCTGTCATTGGTGATGGCAATCTTCACATGCCCGGTATCTCCATAAAGGCTCTTCGACCAGGGATTGTAACAGGACATGAGCTCGTATGTGGGCGAGAACGTCACGTGTAGGATGGTCACAATGCCTCGCACCAAGGCGGGTCGGAATGCGGGGGTGTTCGTGGTGCACAGCCGGGTTACCAGATGCCTGCAAGCACAACCACATCAAAAGTGCATTAGTGAAAACGGTATACGATCACGGTCAGACAACCAAGAGGTACCAGGATGTTGTACCTGAAGCACGAGATCGACAATTTCACGGTAGCTTCGTGACCACTAAGGCAACACTCGGCCAGGGTGTGGAAGAGGCAGTCGAGATGTCGTTCGTGGTTCGGGTCTTGGGTAATTTCTATCGAGAGAAAAGAAAATCGTTAGAATTGGCGGTTTAGCTCTGTAAAACGTCACAGTGAAGTACCGTGATGATGTTTATCACAAATATCGGCGACGAGTTCCGTGAGCATTCCAATAAGCTGCTGAAATGGTCCATCATGACGTGGATTTTTCCGGCGTAGCATCTGTTGCACTACTGGAGCGATGATGTCCGACACAACGACCATCGAGAAGTGCGCACCTATCACGAGACAGTATTATCAAATTGTGTCTGTCTTTATGTTTGTCTATCTATCTGCCTGCCTTTCTGTTTGTCTGTCCGTCTGCTTACATGTCAGTCTGTCTGTCAGTCTGTCTGTGGGTTGTGTCTGTGTGACTTTCCGTCCATCCGTTTTGTCTGTCTGTTTGTCTGTCTGTCTGTTTGTCTGTCTGTTTGTCTGTCTGTCTGTTTGTCCATCCTTGTGTCTCCCTATCCGTATGTCTGTCGGTCTGGCTGCCAGTCTGTTAGTTTGTCTGCTCGACTGTCTAGCCGTCTACCCTCCACATCTGCCTGTAAGCTGTCGGAGAAATCATACGTTTCTTATCCGCAGCATCTCGTAGAATTTCAATCACAGTCTCCACCGACTCATTGTTGAGGGCGTTCCAGGATGTACTCCAGCCATTGACGAACCCATCCAGGACGCTCGTTGCCGCCGTTAGGATACCCTTTGGTGCATCCCACTCCAGCAGTTTCGCTTGCACATTTTCACGCTCTCCGGTTTCCGGCGCCGACTTAGACAGGATGCAGTGCCGCAGCTCAGACCGCGTCTGCTCGCCCGGTATCCAAGTGTAGATCTCTTCCAGGAGATGCTCATTCAGGCTGTCGATAGTCGGTGCAATCGGGAGGATGTGGTCCATTTTAGGAAAGTTAAAACCCATCGCCCGTAATCTGAAAGTATTGTCACAAGTTCCAGACATGTCTTTCCCACATGAAAACTGGAGAACAGAAACCACCGTTGCGGTAATTGCCCAAGCGGGGGGGGGGAGGGGGCTTACCGGTCGGCCTCAGCAAGACCGACAAAGTCAGGCATCAAATCCAGTGAGAAGAGTAGGCGCATTGAATGGCGAATGTATTTCAAAGCGTTTTGACCACCGGGAGATAGAGTTCCTGTGGTTGAAAGATCCACTGGAATATAACAAAATATTTTAATGAATGACTGATAAGCTCAACCACAATGTCGTCGGGTATACACACAAGCAGTCCGGTACAACTTCACGAGGCTTTGAATGCATTCCCATAGCGAAGACGAAAATATCCGAACATTGTCACTGTTTAGAAAAGCCTAAAACAAGAAAACGCGTAAGAGTACGAGATTTCAGTCCACAGTAGTTTGAACGCAGCACTTTTGTCTGCTTAGACATACCTCATAGACATCACTGACTGCCTGCAATAATTTGCCGCTCTTCCCGTCGATTTGAATTCCTCGAACAGTGCAGAATAGGCTCTTCCAACCAGATCTAAAAGAGAGTCGCCATGAAACCAAGTCACCGGAAGAACAGCCGGTTGTCTGTTACCGTACCGGATGTCTGACTTGGAAGTCTCCACAAGATTACACAGCGAATACACGATGAGTTCCTGCAGTTCCACCGAACAGACTTGCGAACAGATTAAGCTTTCGAACGGTTTCAGCTGCAGCTCGTTGAAGTGAAAATGCGGATTTTCCGACAATGTCGACGTCAGGGTGGAGACCATGGCGTGGATGTAGACAACGGCTTTCTCGGAGACGACTGGTGTGCGACTTGCTGCTGCCTTTAGACGCCAGCGAAAACGGATTTATAATCTTTATGATTGATTTACCGCGAACGGGGAATTTCTTTTAACTTTACCTGGTAGAGAAATGGAATGGCGGAAGCCCAGATAATCATCACGTGCAGCAGAGGTCGACCACACTTAGCCGACAGAATCACCAGATTCGTCAGACGTTCCATCATCATCACCCTCTCACTAGTCACCCTTAGACTCGCATCTCCCAAGGTGCGAATAAAGTTGCAGAGGTTCGAAAGGTTTAGCTTTTTCGTAGCGTCTACGAAGCAGCTATACAGAATAATCCCCGAAAAACAAGGTATTAGCATGTACTTCGTAATTAGGTGGTACATCTCTATTATTTGGCGTACCAGTCCAGAGCATTCAGCAGCGCACCCAACGCCATATACGAATGGTCAGCATCTAGTGATTCGCTGGCTTTGGTATGGGCGTTCCCCATAAATTTGGTGGTGATATCTGCTACTGTTGAACTGCGAGAGAAGGACGTAACATTAGCACCAAGGTGACATAAGAATGACACATTTAAGACATACAAATATGGTAGCATACTGAAGGCAGGCAGGCAGGCAGGCAGGCATGCAGGCAGGCAGGCAGGCAGGAAATAGACAAACAGACAGATAAATTGACAGACCGATAGACACAAACACGCAGGCACACAGAGAGACAGACAAACAGACACACAGACAAACCAAGCGAACACGCGATCCACCATCCACCGTTACCTGCAATCCTGGAGCTCTCGTTTAGTCAAGCTGGAAGTCTTTGCATTGATCAGAAATTTCGTTTCCAACCGGTGCAGATAAAGGTAACACGTAAAAAAAGCCTTCCAGCAATCCGGATTCCTGCTGCCCATGTCGAGGCTTCGCCGAAGGACCACATCGATACTGAGTACATTCCACGGATGAAGCCGCAGCAGGGATTTATCCTGACCGTGGGACTGTAACGCCGGTTGGGGATAGAGACTGGAGCAGCAGACCCTGGCTAGCAGAGCATAAGCCTCACTACATAATTCATATAGTCCTGGAAAAAGATATCCGCTGAAATCATGCAAACTCTAAATTACGAAATGAACTACAAATCGCGCCGTACGTAGTCGAGCACACAGGTCAGCGTAGCGCTGCAAGCCACCGAGGGCGGAGCACATCAGCTGGAGCACGTCTTCCGTCAGGTCTTTTTTCAGCGTGAGGAGCTTCTTCCGTGAGAACAGGTCAAGGAAGACCGACTGAAGGCTGTACTGAAGACCGACCCAGCAGCGTCCGACTAGGTAGCGGGCAAGTTTTCCTCCTGCAACCAGTACATTTCAATTCAATGTCAGTCGAATAGATACGTTATTTGGTAGAAATATTAAGGGCCAGGCAAGTACCGGCTTGCTGAACTGGTTCCGATTTCCGACGTGCAAGCCCCTCAAGCCTCTCGCAGTCACTGAGATATGGGTGCTCTCTGCCCGCCCCATCGATGTCTACCAGACAGCAACCGAAAGGTAAATTTAATTTACAAAATTATGGAATAAATGTAATTTGGCTCATCTGGATGCATTACAGTTTGAGGTATTACTGGCCTTAATCCCGCCGTACCTCGTATGACCTGGACGAAGGGGCTGGTTTCTCCCGTTGCGGCGGAATCCACCTCGGAGAGGAGGTCCTTCTCCACGACAACGCGATAGACTTGCCGAATCCAGCCGCTCGACATGTACACCAACAGACCGCAGCCTAATACTCCGCTAACAAACTCCTTTTCAGACATCGGAATAAGATCGGGTCGATGCGAACGACGAGTAAAGTAGCGCATATCTCGGGCTCGTACGGTGAATCGCAGCAGCTGGTAGGCCGCGACATAAACCCCGTCGGCATTCAGATAGGGGATTCCGTTGAAAATATTTTTTTCGTCTACAAGCAAGTTCAAGAATAGCTTTGTACACACTCGGGGTCATTCTTGCCTAACTGTTATTGTTTGTTAAAACTGCTGCCCCTGCCTCAAGTATCTGTCTATATTTCTTTGTACGAGTGCCTGACTGTATTATCTGTTTATTTGTCTGTATATCTGTCTGTCTTCCTGTCTTCCTGTCTTCCTGCCTACCTGCCTGTCTGCCTGTCTGCCTGCCTGCCTGCCTGTCTGTTGGTCTGTCGGTCTATTTGTCTATCTGCTTGTCTGGCTGTCTGTCTGTTTGTCTATCTGTCTGACAGTCTGCCCACTTCTCTCAAGACGAACCTTCACAAAATTCGGAGGCGAACTGCTGCATTGCTTCGTCAACTTCAATGGTGCTTATCTTGTGCAGCAGCTGAGGTATTGCATCCACCAACTTGGCGATGAATCGATTTGCACTGTCCTGCTCGTCCAGTTCGGTTCGCTTAGTACACAGTACATCACCAGCAGCCGTGAAATCAAAGACCGGCTTTGCGTCAGGGCCTGGCGTTTCCAACTGCTCTCCGTCTATGAGAAGCTCCACACCTGCCGCCGAGGTCGGAGTCTCCACTGTTTCAGCATCAAGTGAATCCTCCCGCGGTAGTACCACGGGAACAGTGAGGTCGCCCAAGTCAATCGATTCCTGCGGTCGCTTCTTGACCATCAAAATATCAACATTTCGCTCGATATCATCCAAGCTAATAGGCGTTGTGTCCGCTAGTTGAATGAAGACTTTATTCAAAGTGGCAACTTGGTCGTCTTTCAAGCTGAGGCCTTCAGCTACGTGCTCCAGGGAAGACAGGTAAGCTAGTGCGAGCTTCGTACACACGGTTTCCACTTCATGATGCTTTATGCGTGCGAGCTTCGCAAGTGTTTCAAATATACTAGATTCCAAGCATACAATTCAATGAAATTTAGAAATATTGCAGAAGGTTATTGGGTTAGAATACAGAAAAAAAGACAGGCAGACAGACAGACAGACAGACAGACACAGACGAAGACAGACAGACAGACAGACAGACAGACAGACAGACAGACAGACAGACAGACAGACAAACAGACAGAAGTAGTGGTAATACGAGAGTTCTGGCACAATTTCTGGCACAATTTTATTTCTAACAAAAATAATATTTTTTATGTAATTCTTACTATTTTAAAAATTAGCTATTTTAGGGTCAAAACATATCTAAATTACTATAAACTAGCCTATTTTCATTAACCATTTTTTAAAAATTTCTCAATAACCCCTTTTTCGCGTTTTCGCAATTTCGTCTGTGAGCTCACAGACAAAATCCGACTTTTAGACCATATAATGGAAAACGAGAACAGACAGGTATAGGGAGTGTGTGTTGGAGAGAGTGTATGAAGTGGTGTGTGTGTGTGCGCGCGCGTATGTGTGTATGCTGTATTACACAGCCTCCGTATGCCGGAGATAACCATCTTACTATCGGTCAGAGAATGTACGAAAATATCTTCAACACTCCATCAGCGCAACCCTCTTCTACTGTGTGTCGTATAGACAGCACCCTCATGTATTGTGTACCGCCTTGAATTGTCTATCTGCGCACGGCTCTGTGCCAGCCCCCTCATGTTAGAGATAATTATCTAACTGCCAGCCTGTCGGTGTACGAAATATCTTCAACATTCCATCGGCGCGCGAGTGTTCTCCCTTCTACTATATCTCATATAGGCAAAAACCGTGTGTGTGTGTCTGTGAAGGAAGCGGTGTGTCTTGAACCGGTTTAGGTACAGTGCAGACTCTCTCTCTCTCTCTCTCTCTCTCTCTCTACTCTTCCTTTACTGTATACCATCAGGTAGAAGTAATGAGCATTGTGAGAGCTATTGTTGGTCACTTGTTTCGAAGTTTCCAACTTGCGCTCGCGAGGCAGTCGATTTCGCCATTATAGCGAAACAGTCATTGTGGTTCCTTCATCGTTTCGCTGCAATAACCATTACTGCTTGATTATCCCCTCAACGATCCTAGTTTTGGAGTGTTTTTTTCTTCTTACGGATTTTAAAAAATTCGACAAAATGTCAAGAGCATCGATTACAAGAGAGGGCACCCCAGCAAAATTCATCATGACAATAGAACAGGTAAATTAAAAGTTTTGATTAGTTTATAAAAATGTGCTCGGTTGTGTTATTCTGTGTGTAAACAGAATAAGTAATTTTATTGTATTTTTTCAGGAGAACGAGACGATTTTGCTTATTCAACTTGTTCTTCGAGGGCCTCTGAGAGGCAGTGGAACAAAACTAAAAATTGAGGAGGCAGTTGTGAATATGTTTCCATCCTTCCCCACCGATGATTTAAAGATTAGGATTGATAAAACTCTGAAAAACAGCGAGTGGAAAAACAACGAGGAAAACAACGAGGGGAAAAAATTCCGACGAGTAGCCGGCAACCCGAATACGTGGGAAGAATGGAATTCCCAGCCAGCGCCCAACCCAGGTAATTTGAGAGTTTAATATACTTAACACCCCCCAAGAACAAGCTCTATTTTAACTCCCACCCACCAATTCGCTAGACCACGGAGCTCCTGCGGACGATCAAGAAGCTCAAGCAGATAATCAAGGAGCTCCCGCGGACATTCAAGGAGCTCCCGCGGACATTCAAGGACTTCATGCAGTCATTCAAAGACTGTGTCAGGAGACCCGACAACTGCGCGAGGAGATTGCGAGGGGAGGGATGGGGAACCTTGTGATTAGGAACTAGCCCTGCTGAACCAGGGTAGTTGTGTCAAACGTGGCTAATTTTCCTTGTTACGCATTTCGATCTGTGGTTGGGGTATTACGTAAAATAAAGAGAAATTCCAACATGTGCGTGTGTTTGCGTGTGTGTGGCTGTGGCCGTGTGTGTGTGTGGCTGTGGCCGTGTGTGTGTGTGTGGCTCTGTGTGTGTACGGGCTATACCTCGCTGTTCATCTGGTGGAGTGGCTACTGTTACCACTCCACTCACGAAAACGAACGTGGCTGACACTGCAGTATTAGCCACTTCAAACCAACCATGTGAATTATGCAGCGAGTTAAAAAAGAAGTCGTCACTTCCAGTCAACCTGCACACATTGTCATCTTCACGTTGCACATGTAGTGCTACCAAACTTTTAAAAATCTATAACAGTGCTACGAGACTTTTGGGTTTTATTCAACTGGAGAAGCAGCGAGGGTTCTCTAAGGCAATGGAACCACCACTCGGTATGTTCAACCTTATTCTACATACCGAGTGAAATACTCACAAACACTTTTTGTAGAGGAAATGGATGTGGTCAATCCGGAGTTCCTACTTCAGCTTAATAACTCGGTTCAAGCCATTCTGAAAGAGTCAGTCACTCAATCAGTCATTTTTAATGAAAATTATGTTAACTCATATCTCGTTATAGTCAAGTGGCTCAACTTGACACCATGATTGCCTCTTTGACAATAAATCAAGCAATCCATCAAGAGGAGGTTGTCAAGTTGACTCCTCTGCAGTCTCCTCTTATTCCAAAAAAGAAGAAGCGAATAACTCCTACTCAGCGTAAAAATGGTGGCTGGTTGAAGCGCGTACTGGAAATGCTGGCGGCTAAGAAGGATTCGGAAAAGATTCAACTATTTGATGTAATTAAAAAAACAATTAATAAGCGCAAAAATACTTTAAGTGATCAAGCTTTAGTGGAGCTAAAAAATAATAACCGCTATTATTCCAATTATCCTCACAAATTATATGTATTGTTAAAACAGAATGGCTGTATTTTTAGCAAAATTGATACTACCATTTCTAATAAGAACTTGCGTTCGGAACATTTATATGTCACTTTTTTACAAGCGGGTGCTGGAGTGAAACTGAATAAATGACCACTGCTGAATCGTTCGCTCTTTCCCTCACTTCCTCACCTACTTCCGCTCGCTTACATTCACTAACATTTGCTCGATAACTTAATTAGCATGAGGGGCCATACAGGGAAAAGCCCGCGAGAGGGCGCTGCATGCACCCTCTTCTACCTAAACCTTCAAACTAAAAAACTGCCAATATTTATCGGGTATACACTTCTGAATCTCTTCGTTGTGTGTTTTTGTCCGTCTACTCGTACTCAGTTTCTTGATTAACTCGGTCTCACACTCTGGCATAAACTTTTCCAGTATTGTTCGTCTTAAGTGATTCTTCTCCTCTATATCATATTTATTCTTAAACTCGTTAAAAGGTATCATGTCTATATTTTTCTCCTTTGTATTGCTGTTCAAGTAATGTATGTTGTTCTCTTTGTCAACCAGATA
>LRSR01010342.1:0-13356 GCA_001579985.1 Hypsibius dujardini | reverse complement strand
CGCTTGTTTGCCTGGGTTGCTGCCTTTATGGGTGAATTTGATTGGGCTTTTATCGGGCGCTTGTTGACTGGAATGTAATTTGGGGCCGTTCCGTGTTACAGTGCAACCAGAAGCTGACGGCAACGCAGAAAGAAATGGAGCGAGACATGGACAGTTATTCGTTGAAGGGCAGCGCGAAGGACTGGCTCAAAGAACACGAAATTGTTCGAAAAGGTAAGAACACTTTCTGTCTGTTCTGTTCTATCTGTTCTGTTCTGTCTGTTCTGTCTGTTCTGTTCTGTTCTGTTCTGTCTGTTCTGTCCGTACATTTCGATTCATTCATGCAATCGATTGCTGGGTCTTCCGTTAACTCTTTGTCTGGCTCCTGTATGTCTGACTCTCTGCCTGTAATTAGATTTATTTAAACGCCTTTTTTACCGATCCGGCTAAGTCTGTCTAGCAAATTTTTCTTTACTTAATTATAAAAATATCATTTTTTGGTAAGTCTCGCTGCTTTTGTCTCCCCTTGTGTTGAAAGTTTGTAGCAATTGATTTGACAAGAGTTGATTAGCATACCCGTTATATACGGTCATTAGCTAAAATGGATGCAGAGAAGTTTCAAATATGTTTATTTATCTGAATGTGCCTTGCGTGATTCAATTATCGAGTAATGCGCGCAAGTAATTGGTTCAGCGATAGATTCAAATCGGATGAATACAACTATATTACATGGCTGACATCTGTCCAGTTCTCTACTCCAGTCTGTTTATTATGGTTGCCTGCATAAAACTATGTCTCAACCTTCTCTCAAAGTCTGGATGAATATAATGTCGAAAGGACCAGTGGTCACGTTGAATTCTTTCTAGATATTCTGGAGTCGTCCATGCGACTGCTCGGAGACGCGCAAGGATTGGTTGAGCATATCAACGAACTCGGGCGCATCCCCGCCGCAGATTCCCGCGGTTACAAGCACGCCACTTCCGCTGCATGCCACGTGGTGGAAGAACTCCTGGAGAATGTCCACGACCGGCGGCGCCGACTGGAAGACCTGTGGCAACGCCGACGACAGACATTACTGACCCATCAAAAACTGTTGTCCCTGAAGGAAAGCTTGGAGAAGCTTCGCCAACTGTATCAGGAACTTGTTTTGGTGGATAAACGTTTCAATACACTGGGAAATAATTTGGACCAAACTAAGAGTATTCTGACTGACCATCAGCTGCTCGAAACACGAACCAAAGTACGTGATCAACATTGCTAATGGTATCGTGTCTGTCTGTCTGTCTGTCTGTCTGTCTGTCTGTCTGTCTGCCTGTCTGCCTGTCTGCCTGCCTGTCTGTCTGCCTGTCTGTCTGTCTGTCTGTATTCTGTCTGACCGCATGCTTCCATGCCTGTGATTGTGTTAGTTGCTAATCAAGTTTGTTTCTGCTGCAACAGGAACTGTACGACTACTCTCAACAACTTCGTCGTCTGCACGCCCAAATCACACCCTGTCCCCCGGAGGTAGATCGCGATTTCCAGCAGCTGGTTGATCAAGTGGAGAAGTTTTACCTCCGCGTCGACCGTCGTCGCTTCGTCCTCACCATGACTCAGGAGTTTTACCAACACGTCGAGGAAGTGTTCATCCAATTCGCTCGCACTGACCAACGCCTGAGCGATCTGGAAGCGCAGAAGGAGCAAATCACTCCGCAGGATATTGCCAATCGGCAGCAAGCGCTTCTGGAGGAAATCAAGGGTTTCACTTCCCCGGTCTTTCACGAAGGCGGAGTGGTATTGGAACGAGTTGACAGCGGAACGGACACTACCGGCGTGGAGGCCGCTATGGCGGCTATGCAGGAGTCCCTCAACCGGCTCACCGCTCGCTGCACAACTTTTCAGTCCGTTCTGTCAAAACGGAGCGAAATTTACCGATCCTTTACGGAATTATACACGTCGTTGTACGAATGGACTGTGCACGTCGTGGAAGTGCTCCTCAAGGTTAGTACCGCACCTTCATTTGGCAGATACCGTTGAAGTGACCGCAATTAAGGCCGACCAAAATCCAAAAGGAGTCGTGAATTTTCGCAGCTTAATATTTCTTCCGATCTGATCCTCAATATTCGACCATAATAATTGAAAATGGTTTAATAATGCGTAAAATAAATAAATTAAAAATTAACATTTGCTTTCAGAACCATCGCGTTCTGCCCATCGGTCTGAACGGTACCCGGGATTTCGTGGACCTCCACGAGCAGCTGTACGACGAGATGAAGAACCGCGAGCCGGAGATGAGCGCCTTCGTGAGTCTCGTGCGGAACATCATGAAGAACCCCGCCGGTCTCGATCAGGCGGAACTCAAGGAGATCACCGAAAAGTCCGAGCAGCTCCAGAAGAGGTGGGAGGACCTGAACAAGCTCCTCTCGGCACGGCTGGATATTGTAATGCCCTACGCGGACTTCCAAAAAGTCTCCTCGAAGGTGTCCGCCGAGATCGACGTACTCCGCAATTTATCGCACCAGTTCAATGAGGACCCCACGTCCGAGCTGAATGCCAGCAATTTCGAGCAGCGTCTGGCCTCGCTGCATGACCTAATCACGACGATGCAGAACCGTGCCAGCGATTTCTTCAAGAAGAGCTCGCAGGTACGAGAACTTTTGCGCTCCGCAAAAATTGCTCGCATTTTTGCGGTTATCTTTAGTTAGTTCGAAAATTCGGATGAAATTATTTGATCACGGTCAAATTCTATAGTCAAATTCGAAACCGCTGTAACAACCAAAATCAGGTAAAATATGGGCTTAGAGGGGACATAGACAGTATCCATCAATCAGAATAAGCAAATAATTGCTAATGGTACGCATAATCGATCCATCCGGAAAAATAGAAGTTCATGTTCGCATGTTGTCGAAACCTTTTTTTTGGGTTAATTGTTAGGATATTTCATATTAAATACACAAACACAGACACAGACACAGACACAGACACAGACACAGACACAGACACAGACACAGACACAGACACAGACACAGACTTTATTCTGTTTTTTGCATTCGCTAAAAAGAAATTGATCCAATTTTAATTCCCAATCCATTTTAGAGCGATGCCGCTCAATTGGACGTCACCCAAGCGGCCAAGTCGATCA
The DNA here is from genome assembly GCA_001579985.1 of Hypsibius dujardini. Classification (NCBI taxonomy): domain Eukaryota; kingdom Metazoa; phylum Tardigrada; class Eutardigrada; order Parachela; family Hypsibiidae; genus Hypsibius; species Hypsibius dujardini. The sequence goes on along the minus strand of LRSR01010342.1, from coordinate 10,259 downwards.
ATGAAACCCTGGAGAAGCTGCAGCAAGACCTCAAAAACTTCGCAGTGGTGACGCAATTCTCCCAGAATCTCCGTCAGAAGAAGTCGCAGTGGCGCGAGTACATCGAGGAGGTGTCGACCACCGTAACCTACATTATTCGGACAGAACGCGACGCCTTCCAGGGTCTCCAGCTGGGTTACCTCGGCGCTAATCAGGAAGAAGCCCGCCAACTGCTGGCCAAAGTGGATGCCTTCCAGCCGACCATCAATGTAAGCTTACTACGGTTTATTACTACAGTACTACGCTAAATTTAGCTCTTGCCTGTTTTGCTGACACAAATATGGAATGTCAGTGTGTTGAAATTCACCCCTTGACTGTCTGTCTCTTTGCGCGCGCGGCAGGAGGTTCGACATAAGGTCGAGCGGCTGATTCAGACGGCCAAAGACACGCCCGTCGATGCGGACACCGCCCCAGAACGGGATATCGTTGTGAATGACTTGATTAAGGCGTACGAGCGCTTCGTCCTCCGAATCGAGGAGTATAAGATCCTGCTGAAGATGGCAATTCAATTTTATGAGCGGATCAATGAGGTGAGAACAAAACTAAACGTTCAGGCTGACAGATTGACCTAAAGAGACCGACCGACACAGGCGCATCGACAGGTACAGGCAGTGGTATAGACAGACACAGACACAGACACAGACACAGTCACAGACACAGACACAGACACAGACACAGACACAGACACAGACACAGACACAGACACAGACACAGGCATAGATACATAGGCATAGATACATAGGCAGACATACACAGCGTCAGGCACGGACACACCTAGACACATACATTGACACAGACATGGACAGAGGCACAGAGACAAACAAAGAGACAACACATGAAAACATACACAGACCCGGTGCAGAGATTATGACAGGCGAATGCGATCGCACGGAAGATCCAAGACTCTGACACACATTTTGTTGTTTAGTTGGACAAGGTCCTGCGTGAATACGAAAGCATCCTGCATAACGCCCTTCCGCCCGGGGTCACGGAAACCGAGAAGATCATCCACCATCACAAGGAGCAGCACGAGTACATCAGCCGAGTCTACGACGAAGTGGTCCATCTGGGTGATTCCATTGTCAATCGGATCCGCCAAAATTATCCCCAGTCCATCGACCTGGACACTTTCCACACCAGCATTCTGGACAAACGTAACAACTGGGACAGAGCCTGGAACCAGCAGAATCAGCTGCTGCAGAGCCATCTGGACATCACGAAACTGCGAACAGACGCGGAAGAGGTATGTGCTCACCGTATTGTCCAGGAGAACCGATCAGCCTCTGAGCAGTCAAAACAAATCGACATTGTGGGAGAAATGGAATAAAGTCAGTTTTTGGTATCCAGTAGTTGATGAAGAGATGTGTTATTCAACCATCTCAATAGTCGCCACTTGTACAGGCATTCACTCTTGCTGGTATTGATAAATATCTTCATTAAATATTTAGACGATGCAAATTTATTTTTTCCCCGATTGCAGCTTCGTCATAAAATCGCAGAGCTAACTGAGCAAATGAATCGGCGAAAAGACGAAATGGGGGAGAGTCTGCAAGGAGCACGGCGCGTCCACGAGGTGCAAACAACCTTTGTGAAAACCGTTGAGGTACGCTCGCACCGGGAACAATAGCACGCTCTGTGGTTAAGGATGTTTCTTCAATCACTCGTATCCGTATCTTCTTTCAATTGCATTTATAGTTCATCTCAACAAAAATTGAAGTCTTCATTACATTGGTGGACAAATTCACTGCGAAGCCAGAGAACGCTGCCCAGGTGCCGGACTTGCAGCCCGCCAAGCAGGAAGTGCAGAAGCTGTGGTCATCTTTCAGTCGCGACGTATCAAATTTCACGAAGAAAACTGAGCTGGCCGTGCAGTACTACGAAACCCTCGAAGAGGTATGCGTCCAGTTGCTTAGCCGTACAGAGGGCGCGTTTTAATTGTTTCAATACATTTACAGGCCGAACAGTGGTTCAAAGAGGCAACTCAGGCACTTGTGACCATCGGTCGTAAAACGACGGAGTGCAAAGGACCTGAGGATGCTAACAATGTGTTGTCTCAAATGGAGAACTTCCTCGGACCCGGAGAGAAGAAGCAGTCTGAGCGCGTGCGGCATCTGAACGAACTTAGTCTTCAGGTTTTCGGTTAGTCTAACCTTAAGGCCTGTTTGTCTGTCTGTCTGTCTGTCTGTCTGTCTGTTGTCTGTCTGTCTGTCTGTCTGTCTGTCTGTTTGTCTGTCAGTATGTCTGTCTGTCTGCCTATCTGTCTGCCTGTCACTTTGTATATCTGCTCTGCAAACATGCCTGTGCAGCTCTTTATCAATAACATTAAAAATCCTATTATGATATAAAGCTGAAATACATTCTATTCCAGGAGCAAAGGGGCCCAGCAGAGTGGAGTACCTGGTAATCAAAAACAAGGACATCATGGAATCCTTTTCCGTCATTAGCAACGAACTCTTCAGCATTGCTGAAAACTTGCATTCAAAAGTCGTCAAGTCAACCCGTGCCAAATCTGCTGATGAACACGAGGTCGGCCAGCCTCCAGCCAAGGCCCAAAAAATTCAGGATCGCGATATCCCGATCGAAGTCGACCAAGATCAACCGCAGAAACGGCAAGCACCAGCTCCTCCAGTCCCACAGAAGGCACATCTGCAGCCGGCATTGTTTGTCGAAAACCCAAAAGATGTTCAGGTGCTGGCAGGTCAGCCTGTGACCTTGAAGTGTCGCGTTCAAGGTGTGCCCACGCCGGTGGTGCGCTGGTTCCGCGACGGACTGCCCGTGGCGGGAAATCCTGATTACGTACCGCATTTCAATTCGGAAACGGGAGAGTCTACTTTGACCATCACTGAGGTAAGATTAACTCAAGAAATATTATGACAGTACTGATCTGCCAGCTTGCATTGGTCAGGACAATTCACTATGCGATTCTTACCTCAATTCATATACTGTACTGCCTCGTTAGCTTCGCGCAGTAGAAGTAGACCCACCGTAAACTTAGACCTATGGATCCGCGCATGAGCTTACGTGCACTACGGGCTAGGATAACGAAGTAATGCTCTAGCAGTGCGCGAAGCTAACGCGGCAGTACAGTATATAGACATATATTCTATTCAGTGAAGATTAGTGTCACAACGTCAACTAGAAATGGTTGTAAAAAAGTTCGTAACTACGAAGGGTTCTTCGCTCAATGGTCCGTTTCCCAACGTTAACTGATCGAAATTGCTCCAAGCTGTAAAGTGCAACTGAAAATATAACTTCTGAGATTTTGTTCTCACTTTCAGAATGCATTTCACATGTTTTTCAATTCTAAAAAAGCACACATCCCGTTATAAGTAAATCGTTATTATTTAAAATGAATAATGTATTTGGATAATTAATTTTAGTAGTAATTATTAAAAATGAACATGATTATGATTCATTTACAGACTTTCGGGGAAGACAGCGGCGTGTTCAGCTGCTCCGCCGAGAACTCCGGCGGGATGGTCGTCACGGAATGCATCCTCAACGTTCGCGAAGTGCAGCAACAGCTCGAGCAAATGACACCGCCAGTTTTCCTCCGAACTCCCCAAGACGCCATCGCGGTGGAGGGTTCCGGCCTGCAGTTTGAATGCCAAGTCAGCGGAACTCCCCGACCGGAAACGACCTGGTACAAGAACGGTCAGGCCGTCGTGGCCGGTCAGTCCAAGATCGTGGTCAGTCCGCCGGATTCGCAGGGCGTCACCACGTTGACCATCCCCAATGCCGGAGTGGACGACCAGGGCGTGTATGAATGCAAGGCGACCAACCCACGCGGAGTCGCCACGTGTTCCATCTCTTTCAGTTCGAAAAGTACGTAGTACCTAGTACGTAGTACCTAGTACGTAGTACCTAGTACCTAGCAATAATCTAATGTTAATTTTTAACATATTACTATTTTTTCTACCATTTTTTGCCCACTTTTTTATTTCAAATCTAAATGGGGAATTTTGAAGTGTAAATTGTGTTCCCCTGATTTTAGATAAAAGTGGGGAGGAAGCACCGTTTTTCACCAGACTGCTGTCAAATGTCTCGGCCGAGGCAGGGGAGTTAGTCAAGCTGGAGTGTCATGTCAGTGGAACGCCAGCCCCGGATCTGGAATGGACGCAGAACAACCAGATTCTTCACGACAGTCGGAATCGAGTGGTCAAGTTCGACGGGAAAGTGGCAACTTTGGTCATTTTTGAGTACTCACCTGCTAACTCCGGTAAGTTCCGTTCGTTGCCTATCTCACTGTCTGAAACCGTTGATTTCAATGTCTATTCTTTTTGCGATTTTGCAAGCTTCACATTTCAATATAGAAAAGTTATTTCCGGTAAACCGGCTCGCCCGATGATTGTCCGTCAGACATGTCGATTCGATTGCCTGGATGTGTCTGTGATGTCTGTATGTATGTCTGTGTCTTAATGTCTTAGTGTCTTAATGTCTTAAGGTCTGATAATTGAAGTTGCTGACGACTGAAGCCTTTTCAGTAATAAAATAATTTGTTTGAAAATAAAATGCCCAATATTGACCTGCCTCTTCTGTTTAGGCACGTACATCTGTAAGGCACGTAATAAGTTGGGCGAGGCGCAAACAACTTGCTCCGTGGAGCCCAGTCTGAGGAACAAAGCGACCCCACCAACACCGCCCACCACTCCGGAATCGCCGGTCTTGAAGCCGGAAATCCGGAAGCCCCTCCTATCCGCCACGGAAGTGCAGCGAGGAGAACCGGTGTATCTGGAGACCATCGTCCAGGCACCTCCGCAATCTGACGTGCGGTGGCTGAAGAACGGCAACGTTGTCGTGGCAAACGTCAACATCGTCCTGGGCAAAGAGCCGAGCGGGACCCAGCCCAACACCTTCAAACACACACTGCTGATCAAGAACCCCGAACCGGCTGACCAAGGTATGGATGGGTAGTGGGCAACCTGAAATAGTAGCACATATCGCAATAATAGCCATATGGACACTTTCCACTGGGTCCTAGGACCTATCTCCCCACCCGTTCACCGATATCAAAATACATAACATTAGCCGTGTGGGTTATTCAAATTCCTTTATTCTCAGGGACAGGTACGATAAGCTAGTCATATCCAGCCACCCCCTTTTTCAGTCCTAATTCCAACCACTAGCAATGAAAAGATAGGGGGACTTTTTTCACTTTCTTTTTCATTTTTTCGGAAGTCAAAACGAAGTGTGCAATTCGTCCTAAAAAAATTCTGTTATTTTTCACATAGGTGAGTACGTCTGTGTCGTCCGCAATTCCGCGGGAGAGGTCTCCACTGCGTCCGTCGTGCAGTTCCCCACACCGCCGCCGGTCCAGCCGCAACATGTGGGCGTGGCCGAAACCGTGGAAACCACCACGACCAGCACGACGACGGAAGTTGGCGATATACCGGAAACGCCCACCGTCGTTCACGGCGTGAAACCGGAACTGGTCCTGCCGCTACCCAAAGCCCTTGAAGTGGAGGATGGTGAAATTTTGAAGCTGGAACTCGTGATTGTGTCGCAGCCGGAAGCGGAGGTGCAGTGGCTGAAGAACGGGACCGTCGTAGTGACGGGAGTCGACGTCATCATCGGCCAGGAGAAGGTCCAGCAGAATCCGCTGGCGGAGCGGCATTTTTTGGTGATAAGCCAGCCGAATGTGGAGCAGCATTCGGGGGAGTATGTTTGTGTGGCAAGGAATGCGGAAGGGGAGGTCCGGTCACCGTGCACGGTCAGGGTGGCTGAAAAACCACAAGGTACGTCAGCATGTCCTAAAACTACAGGGTACCACTACGTCATACATGGTACAACTACGTCATACAGGGTACCACTACGTCATACAGGGTACAACTGCGTCATACAGGGTGCAACTACGTCATACAGGGTACCACTACGCCATACAGGGTACATCTACGTCATACAGGGTACAGCTACGTCATACAGGGTACAACTACGTCATACAGGGTACCACTACGTCATACAGGGTACAACTACGTCATACAGGGTACCACTACGTCATACAGGGTACCACTACGTCATACAGGGTACATCTACGTCATCCAGGGTACAGCTACGTCATACAGGGTACAACTACGTCATACAGGGTACCACTACGTCATACAGGCTACAACTCTAACATTTGCCCAACTTTTAATGGTCACCATGCAAACTGGGTGCAGGCGTTGTAGATATCATAATTGACAAAAAACATATTCGAAGAAGATTTTATCAGCACTTTTGCATGAAATGTGTGAAATGTGTTCATAAAATTTCTATGCTCAACTTCAGCTGTCGGACTGTAGCCGAACTTGACGGGTGAAAGACGCCTGTTTTAGAAAAAAATTTCTGCAGCCACTTTTTGTGCGACATTTTTGAAATCACATCTGGGTCAAGCTGTACTCACATAACGATCAGATATTGAAAGAATTTATTGGTTCTGGCCGCTAGTAAATGTTTCAGATCCATTCAAGCGTTGGACCCTGTATGACGTAGTGAGCTGGCGCAATGTTTTCGTAATTACGAGCTTATTTTAGAGACTTCTAATGGAACAAGCTGTGCTGCTTACCTACGGTCCATAGTAATAACTAAAATTAACAATCACAATTTTTTTGCTTTGAGATTCAACTTATAGAGAAACAGGGAACTCCTAACTAAAAGAAAGCATCAACTTCATTAATTTCGTTTACAGCGCCCCCAGTTGCACCCAAACCCGTTCCATCTTTCAAACCGGAATTCTCCCCGCCGCTGCCGGTTCACATTGAGCTGACCGAGCAACAACCGCTGCAGCTGGAGACCGTCGTCCAAGCTCACCCCGACTCCGAAGTCCAATGGCTCAAAAACGGTCAAGCTGTCGCACCGACCGCTACGACCGTTCTCGGACACGAGCCGCTGGCCTCCAATCCTCAAGTTGACCGTCACTACCTGACCATCACCCATCCCATCCCGACCGACTCCGGAAAGTATGCATGCGTAGCGAAAAATTCTGAAGGCCAATCCCAGACGGCGTGCACCGTCAAAATCAACCCACCCGTAGTGGAGCAACCTCCGCCGGCTCCGAAGGTCGCACCACCGGTCGCACCAAAACCCGTCAAACCCGAAGTTTCTAAGCCACTTCCACCGAAGGTCGCGCCGAAACCCGGACAGGCTCTCCGTCTGGAGACAGTCTTCAAGTCATCTCCCGACACGGAGGTGCAATGGCTGAAGAACGGCAACGTCCTCGTCGCAAACGTCGACATTATCATGGGTAAACGGACGATCAACGTCGGTATTTCCAGCGAGGAGGATCAGCACTTTTTGATCATCAACAATCCGACCGTCGCCGACTCCGGAGAGTATGTCTGCGTCGCGAGAAATCTCGACGGAGAGGTGGTGACCAAGTGCGCGGTCACGATCACGGAGGTGCAGCGGGAGCCGGAGACGGTGGTCCGTGCGGCGGAACCGACGGTGGTCCGTCCGGCGGAACCGACGGTGGTCCGTCCGGCGGAACCGACGGCGGTTAAGCCAAGAGAGGTAGAAACACTGGAGGAGACGGTCGAGACGGTTCAGGTGGAACCGCCACACCACGCACCGGAAGTCGCACCGAAGCCGGTGAGCTTGTTCGACCGGAAGGAGACCATCCACATTGAGGAGACCAATGTGTACCGGTATGAGGGAACGGCTCCGGATTTGGAGCCGCCCCGGTTTAGTGAGCTGTTGGTGGATCAGTCCGTGGAGGAGGGTCATCCGCTGCGATTGCGATGCCATGTGTCGGGTTCGTGTGTGGTTGACTATTTTTTACGATTTATGGGAATTTTTTTTTCAACATGTTTTGTCGTGGATTTTGGGTGTAGGATCGAAGCCGTTGGACATCAAGTGGTTCAAGGACGACGTGGAGATACCGAAGCACGCGGATTATAATACTATGTATGATGAGGCGAGCGGTCAGTGTGTGCTGGAGATTCCGGAGGTATTTGCGGAGGACGCCGGTGTGTTTATGATTCAAGCGGTGAATGGAGCGGGTATCGGCAAGTGCTACTGCAACCTCAAGGTGCGGCGTCTGGCATAATTACCAAAACCTGCGAGGCACACCTGGTTCACACAACTTTGGCATAATTACTATATTCTATCACAATAACTAAATGAAAGAAAAGTATAGTTGAATAACGTGATTTCGTATATATTTCTGGGGAAAAGTTGTATTCATTTTTATCGTCAAAGTATTTGAGAGACTCAGTTTTGTTTTGCATATGGTTTTCAGGTAGCCGATCTGATCAGCTCCACCACCGACACCGCCGTCCGTCAGCCCGTCATCAAAGAAGTCCAAAATCCCCCGCAATTCGTGCAACTCTTCCGTGACGTGACCGCCGCACCCGGACACACCGTCACCCTCACTTGCGTCATCGCCGGTCCCCACACCCAGGTGCAGTGGTTCAAAGACGGCGTCCTCCTTCAACCCGGCCCCCAAACCGTCATCCAATCCGACGGACAAAAACACACCCTCACCCTCCCAAACGTCCAGCCTCACCACAAGGGACGATACGTCTGCCAGGCCGAGAACCCTCAGGGCAAAGCTACCTGCTCCGCTCAGCTGACCGTCCAGGCACCGCCGGTCGAACCAAAGCCCCAGCCCGTTGTCCCACCGTCATTTCCTACCGTGACGGAACAAATCCAGACCACGACCGTCACCGAGAAGCTCTGGTCCCCGCCGGTCGTTGCACCCCAACCGTCGGTCAAACCAACGCTCGCTCCGTCTCACTGGGCTCCGGAACCCTTGACGCAACCGCCGAAGATGACGAAAATCGATCAAAACGTCAATCTCAACCAAATCTTGACCCACGAACGCGGATACGTTCCCGGGGAACCGCATGAGATCACCCCGTGGTCCAGCATCCTCGGCAGCACCTACGAAGCGCAGAAGGCGCCCGGGGTGGTGTGGAGTGCGCCGCAGTTTGCGGAACCCGGTCCGTCGTATCACATCAGTCCGCCGTCGGTGCAGCCGCAGACTTGGAAGACGGGACCGTCACCACAACAGCCGTCCCTCTCGTCGGTCGACCAAACGGCGACGGCGACCACGACGTTCCGAACAGCTGCCGCGGTAAAGCCGTGGGTGCCGCCCCCGCAACAACCGGAAGCGGTGTACCAGCCCCCGACCGTGGCACCGAAGCCTTTAGGTGTGCGGCCGCAGACTCCGCCCGGGAAGGGTCGACTGGACGGGTCACCATTAAATTTCGCGCCGGGTGAGTGATTGGGAAGGCAGACAGTGCCTGGAGTTGTTGTGTTTTATGACAGTAATTTCCCTTCGCTGGTTAAGTCAGGGTAATAGTTGAGCTAGGAGGGTATAGGCAGTTGAGCAGTCTCCGTTGCCAAAAAAAAGTTTAGTTGAGATAGCAGTACTACTCGTCTCATTATGAGCAATGGGAAGACGATATTCTCGTAGCATTATTTGACGTCTTCAATTTCATTTATGCGCTTTCCGGTGGTCGGGACACCGCTCGGTGTCGCACCTTTGAAGGGTAAGTGCCTTTGTCTGTCGCTGACACCAACGCGTGTAACACCGTTCTTCTATATTCGTTCCTCATGTAACTGATTTTTGTTTGCTTTAATATCGCTAACACATTGTCGGTGAATCTCTTTCTCTCTCTCTCTGTCTCTTTGTTTGTCTGACCGATTGATACCGTTTCCGATGTCTTTCTCATTTGACAGTGTGACTGTCTGTTCTTGTTCAAAAATTCTTTCTCCGTTTCTCACCTCCACAGATTCCGCCTCTTTAGTAATTATGTCTGGGCCATCGCATATGTTTGTCTTTTGTCTGTCTATTCCGGTCTAACTGTGGGGGTGTCTGTTCGGCAAAAGCAGTCACGTTTTCCCGGGCGATTTTGCGTATCTGTTTTAAATGACAAAAAACATGCCCACTTTTCTAGGTTAAAAGATGTTTCGCTCTTCTTGCTGCAAATAATCAAAAAGGCGTGCAATCACTAATCCCCTACAACTGTCGAGAAACGAGCAGCAGAAAAAGAAGCAGATGCGCGGCATCAGCCACACACGCACGAGCCATATGGCTTTGATTACTAATCGTGTACCCGTGGACCGCGGCGGCTCAGCCGGAGCTCAGCTTCCATCACCGCGCATCGCATCGCATCTTGAGTTCATCTGGCTCCTTTGATATGCGTGCTCGCTGCTGGTCTGTCTGTCTATCTGTCTGTCTGTCTGTCTGTGGCTGCGTGTGGTATTACGAAGTGTGTGCGATTGTGAATGCGAAACAT
>LRSR01010341.1:0-54117 GCA_001579985.1 Hypsibius dujardini | reverse complement strand
TAAAATTAAAACAATAACATTTTTAACTTACCAGTAAAGCGTTAAGAATAAAGCTTGATTAAATCGCAAGTATTTTTTTAACGTCTACAATGCATTCCGAATTATATAAGGTGTCATTAAGTTTAAACATTGAACATTAAGAATGAACTCCAGAAACGTTTGAAGCGTCCGGCGCTATGTGAAGAATATTCAGCTAATGCTAATCGATTCCTAAATAAGTTTGGAATGGGATGGGACAATCATTCTCACCATAGAAATTAAGGGAAAAGGAATCGTTCAGTGTTTCCCCATTTTCGAATTTTGTAAAAGAGTTTCGATTTAATTGCCGCTGGAATTAATTCTATAAATTCATTCCTAATATTGTACTGAATTAAAAACATGGAGCAATGTAAAATTGTTTTACAATTCAACTCGGGAAAAATGTAGTTTTCGATTGTTTTTTCAACTTTGAAATTCTGCCAAAAGAAAGTTCTTGAAACAACAACAGTGAAATACAATTCGAAAACCATTATAAATTGGGTTTTATTAATACAACATAAAGCGGGGTCATTTTGAATTCGGTATATAAACTGCTTCCCAAGTAAGTCACATCTACGACAGGGCGAAATTATCCGAGTAAACAAAACAATGGGATAAAATGTTTGGAACGAATTTCGGATTGTGGTTTTCATTAGAATAAATTTTGCATTAGATTGGTTCCGGAACAATCCCGAAGTCAAGTGTCGGTACACTTTTAATTAATCCATAAACGCTACACTTACCTTTGTGGCTTTTTCGGTCAGTTCTTGGGCCTGTTGCATCGCGGCAGCGGCGTCAGTTTTGGCTTTGGCGGCGGCCAGTTCGCACGTTTTCACCGCGTTCCGGCGTGTTTCGACCGTCGCTTCGGAAATGCTGGTGAGGGAACCTGCCGCGGAGTTAGTGCTGTCGTCCGCCCAGCCGCCAACGGCTTGCAATGCTGCAAACAGGGCGTTTCCCTCGCTATTTGCCACGCCTGAAACACGAAAAAGATGCTGTTTTTCTTCTGAAGTTTCAAAGTCCCAAAAAAATTGGATGATTCTAATGTTCCTGCTGAGTGACTGATTGATTGGCTGAGTGATTTTAAAAAGAGCATTGTCAAATTCTTTATAATTTAACCATTTCTCAAAATTGAAGTTTTTACAGTCAAAATGAGGGAAATGGAATCTTCCAGTGTTTTTTCCAACTTTAAAATGCTGCCAAAAAACCCTTTCATATCCTGACCAATGAAATAAATTTTGAAATTCATCATAATTATGTATCTGTTAACAAAATATTAAGCGAAGATATTCTACTGTATGTTCCTTCTCTAAAAATCGTCCCAAGATTAAACATGCCGATGGAATAAATTTCAAAAGTCATCACTAATATCGGATTAACTTAAAAAAATAAACTGGAGCCATTTCTGCGTTCGACCTCTGTGAAAAAGGTCCCCATAAGTGAACCATGCAGTAAATAAAACTCCCACGCGTGAAGGTAAAAAACGATGCACACCTACCCGCTTGGTCGGATAACTTTTTGCCCCTCCTCGCCAGGGTCAGCAGTTCCTTACTACTGCCGGCACCAGCACTGGCGGAAGCGTACGCCTCTCCACTGACACTTCTGGCCGTCGTCGCCGCGGCCTCATACGCCTGCATCTCCTTATTGGTGATGGTCAGGCTGCTCGAGCAGTCCACAGCGAGATCTGCAAACTTTACAAACTCCTCCACCTGTCTGCGCAGATTACGGTCTTTCAGCAGTCGCAGGGCCGTATCCCGCTCCTTGTAAACAGTCTGCGCGAAGGCTCTTGCCTTCTGGCAGGCCTGGAAGGCGGCTCGCGCATTCTCCGCCTTTTCACCCTCCTGCATGGCAGCGGTGGCGCCGTTTTTGGCATCCCGCGTCCTGGCGAACGCCTCCTGGCCTGGGTCATTCTGCGTGCTGCACCAAACCACACCGGCCCGTGGCAGCAGAGAAAAGGCAATCAGACCCAGTAACGCAGTATGGTGTCTCGTGGTGTGGGTCATCCGTCACAGGGTGGTTGGCCGCGCTCCACCAATACTTGAGACATATGTGATGTGTCGTTTAGTACAGCTACGTCTATTATTTCAGTGTCGATTTATAGGCAAAGTATATTACAGAAATCCAACTGGTCAGAGACCACTTATTATTACAGCAAAAGACACAAATCGGAAGTGTGAGGCATCTACGTCCGATGACACGTTTCATAGCAACCTTAGCCCAAATTCTAAGGCACTGACACCGGACTCACAAGAGATCAATTACCAATGCTAAATAAATGAATCGATAGACCGAGGGACAGATAGGGAGACATACAGAAAGACATACAGACATACAGACAGACAGACAAACAGACAGACAGACAGATAAGCGTTTCCCCGGGGTTTTCAATTATTTTCTGACTTTTAGCACATTGGTTACATAGCAAAAAGCTGGATGAAAGCTCCGACTCAAGGATGGCCCGTTAATGGTACGATGAAGTCACAGTGGCCCGTTCCACGATCGCGGACTAATACTTACACCGAGCCGGCTATGCCTGTCAACATCAACCAGAATGTCAAGGGTTAGATCTGCTTTGCTTAGCTCATATACATATGGATGCTTAAACATCGCAGTAGCTCAGCATTCAATTATGTTTAGACATCCTAATAATTATCGGGGACATGGCAAAAAAAATGTTTATTATGTTTTATTTTTTAATACGTTTTCCCGTCCAAAGAAATAGTCAACATGCGTGGTAGTCATTAAAAGAGTCCATATTCCGTGGGTCGAACATCCAGCTCTAGGCGGGTCCGTCGGTAGACGAGGGTTAAACCGAGGACATGGCCCAGTCGACGGCCGTCTCAGCGTGGATCGTCGTGGTATCCAACAACGGCAGCGCGACATCGCTTGCCTTGAGCAAGAGATCAATCTCCGTGCAACCCAAAATGACACACTCCGCGCCGGCACGTTGCAAGCGTTGAACGATCGCAACGAACGCTTCCCGCGACGCTGGGTTGATCACTCCGTGGCACAACTCTTCAAAGATGACGTTGTGAACAACCTCTCGGTCCGACGCCTCGGGGATGATTACTTCAAGGCCGTATCGCTCCTTCAAACGGCCCTTATAAAAGTCCTCCTCCATGGTGTATCGCGTGCCCAGTAGACCGACCCGACGAAACTTGGCCTGCCCAATAAAAAAGTTCGATTTAAAAAAAATTCAATGTAATCAGTGGCGGATTAACCGTTGGGCCGACCGGGCAGTTGCTTCCTCCCCCCTCCCCCGAATCTAAAATGATTTTACCACCTCGCTCCGCAAAGGGGGGGGAGTGGAAATTTAGGCTTTATACATATTGAAGCTGCCCCCCCCCCCGGATTGGCCAAGGGGTGGGGAAAATTTTATTACCACCACACCAGCGGATTACTTGAGCAAGAACGAAGATTCCCCCCTCCCCCAATCGGAGTGGGGTTTTTTTGCAAATATCAGTACATATCATGATTTTACATTGGGGTCTCCATCTGGAAATCACATTCGCAGTTTCAGAAAAAAAGGAAGAAACAAATTCCAGCACCACTTTGTGTTATAGCCCGGGGCTTGATTTATTGATTGATTGATCAGCAACGTTTCCAAAGTTTCAGTTTGTTTAACTTTCGTTAACGCAACCACTATAAAAACATCGTTTTTTTTGGAAAACGTTTGATTCCAAGATTTGTGACACCCGTCCACTCCAAATTTGATTTGGAATCGATTGACATCAGCCACAAAATGGTGCGGGAAATTGTTTCCTCCTTTTTCCCTGAAACCGCGGATGTGATTTCTAGCTCGAGACTCCAGTGTAAATCATGATATATGGACGGGTATGTGTGAAAATAATCCCCATTCAGATGGGAAGGAAAATCTCAGTTCTTGCCCTAGTTAGGTTACAAGTCCCCCAACTGCTTTCCCATTTTCGTCCCCTTCCCTGTTCTATTCTCTAATACTTCCAATGTCCTCTAACTCGTTGAAATGCGGATTGGTTTTTTAGAATTTTGATTGTTTCCTCATCATAAAAAAGTTTAAAGCCTAAAATATTGGACATAGCCCCCCCCCCCAACAGGTTTGGCATCCCCTCCGGGCCGACCTCAATCCGCCACAGAAGTAAATTAAAACAAAACATGACATATTTTATGTGAGTGCTGTACAAAAGAATTATAGCGTGAATTAAAATCAGTCTATATGATGTACTTATTAACGGGCTTAGCGGTTAATAAAATTCGGAAACCGCAATAGTCAGCCAGGGATATCGTTTAGGGTCCTTACAAGTTAGAAACAAGACCCCGCATGGTAGGACCAGGGGTGAAATTCATTTGTTAAGATCGAACGAAAAATTCGGCCTTTTGCTAATTGTTTTGAAACTTATGGGGGGTGGGGGTCTGATGTCCAGTGATTTAAAAATATTTGAGATTTCAAAACATATTAAAAAACATCAATTTCTTGTCCAAATTTGAGCTTTAATGAGGTCCAATATAAGCTCCCTATTAATGAAAATGCATATGGGAGGTTCAAAACATTCAAGAATGGTCCTGATGTTTTTGAAATCTCAAGGGGCCCCTGGAAATCAGACCCCCACACCCCACCAGGTTTCAAAATGAAGAGGGACAAGAGGCCCAATTTAGTGTCCAATCTTCAAAAAGATAATATTTTGTCCCTATGCTCAAACCCTGATCCTATGATGAGGGGTCCTGGTTCCTGTAAGGACCCTAATCGAACCTCTGGATAAAGAGAACATTAAGTCTAGTAATACTAGCCTGCAGACAACGTTCCGCAGTGGCATCGGCTATGTGCAACAGCGGCAGACCTCCGCTGCCGCGCTCGATGAAGCTCGCCAGTTTGTGCATGGTGTTGGTACACAGCACAATCCCCTCCGCTCCGGCGTTCCTGAGACTAGCGGCTGCCTGTTCCATCAGCTCACCGGCCTCTTTCCATTTCCCGGCTGCCTGGAGGGTCTCAACGTCTTCAAAATCGACGGAGTAGATGATACAGCGACAGGAATGGAGTCCTCCGAGTTTCTCCCCGACTCGACGGTTCACCAGTTGATAGTAGGTGACGGTCGACTCCCAGCTCATCCCGCCGATCAATCCGAGAAGCTTCATTGCTATACAGCGAGAGGTACTACAACTCTAGCTGAAGTTTTGTGTCCTCTGGAAAAGCAATACGCACTACAGCAATCATCGAGGGCGTGTTGGAGACTTGAACCGCGAAACATTAGTGGCAAGCACAGATGGGCAACTCCGGATTCGGAGTTTGGAGTTTTTCAACTCCATCAACTCCACTCCGGAGTTTTTAGCCGGAGTTGGAGTTGAAACAGCTGGAGTTGGAGATGGAGTTGGAGTTGATCTGCGTGGAGTGGGAT
The DNA here is from genome assembly GCA_001579985.1 of Hypsibius dujardini. Lineage (NCBI taxonomy): Eukaryota > Metazoa > Tardigrada > Eutardigrada > Parachela > Hypsibiidae > Hypsibius > Hypsibius dujardini. Next base: position 48,733 of record LRSR01010341.1, on the reverse strand, counting down.
TGTTGTGTTTTATCGAATTTTTGGCTTTGAGGTTTCATTTGATTGGTTTATTGTACAAAAATCAAACATGGCCCACTAGGCCATAGGCCATGCGCGTTGCCCCGGTTCAGCATCGGACTGTAGTCTCTTCTCTGTTCTACCGCGAGGAGCTAAAGCAGTATATCGACTTGCCAGCTGTGGGAACTAGTCCAATTTCTTATTGAAAGAATTGTGTGAAATTTCCTCGATTAAAAAGGGCTGCGATTCGAGTTTTTACGGCCCCCTGCCGATATTGAACGCACTTTCAATTTGTGTGATATTATTCTTTCTGAACGTCGTCAGCAAACGACTGAATCTAATTTCGAGAATCTCCTGATGTGTCGTGTGAACGGTGAGTACAAAATAAAAATGTATTTTCCTGTTTTTTATTACGTATATTTGACGGGTGGAGTCGGAGTGCAGTTGAAGTGGAGTCGGAGTGGAAATGAAGTGGAGTTGGAGTGGAGTTGGAGTGGGTTCTTGGGGGAAAAGAGTGGAATTGGAGTTGGGATAGTGAGAGTTTGTTTTTACCGGAGTTGCTCATCTCTGGTGGCAAGCCAGCACATGCAAGGGTAAGTAATCTCCACGCCGAATCTTATTTAACCTGATTAGATCGACTACTATGGTGTCACAGAAAGGGATGGTTTGTTATACTGACAGAAGCTTGGCAAAAGGGGCTTGACAGAAGGGACAAAGGGCACAGAGGCGGGGCAGTAAACAAGCTTCCAGGTGCAAACGCCTTTCTGAGAGAGGGACGGTCGAACGGTGGACTTATCACAAAAATACGGAATTTGGAATGCGCAGGTCGATGTTTTTGAGGAGATCAAAGACCGATGACCGACGGATGAGCAAACGGACAAACAGACAGATATTTTAACAGCCAGACGGAAGCTTAGCGGGGCGATGGAAGATTGCCAACGGTCCGGACATTTGGTAACTTTCATGGCTGGATGGAATTTTTGAACCAACTGCCGGACGGGAAGCCCTTTGAAGAGATGTTTGATAGGCCGGATGATATTGCAAAAAGACAAAAATACTGACAATCAGACAGCAAATTGACAGGAGGCGAAGACAAACGACCGTTGGAAGGTCAGACGAACGGGCAGATACTGTAGAATCGCGACCCATCGGTGGTGCCTACGTCATCCTATAGAACAAGCGACCGTTTTGATTGATTGCAAAGATGTGCGAACCACAAGACCGCACGCGTCGATTGATTGATTGCGTGAGCATTTCACAGTTACATTTTGCATCCTTCCTTTCTGCGGTTGATTCATTGACTTGTGCTCGTTTTTTTGCGTTTTCGTTAACTTTTTTTTTTAAAATGGGCCGTCGTAACCGCTTCACCGAAGAAGAAAGAAAAAGGACCAGCGATTTCGGGAGAAACTAGCGCTTGATTGAACGATCGAAGCGTAACAGTTGTTTTAGCCCATCGCGTCTGATTTACTGGGGGGGGGGTCCAAAAAGTACCACGGATGGGTCGCGATTCTACAGTAGATGAATGTCGAATAGCCCAGATGGAAGACTGTCAGTGGAAAGCTTAAGGCTGAACGGAAGGCTTGGGCCAACGGCCAGACGGAAAGCCCCGTCAGGACACAGAAAATAGACTCTACGAAATTGTAAAGAGATGGACATGCTGATAGCCAAGCGGAACCTCAGCGAGAAGGCGGAGGCTGCAGACCCTTGGAAGATCAGATGGACGGGCAGATGGATATCTATTACATGTGTTTGTCAGACGGAAGATTGATGGGAAAGAGGGCATCTCGTTGACCGAATGGAAGCTGGACAGGACTATTGGAGGACGCCAGAAGGACATTTGGTGAGCTTAACGGGTGGACAAAGTCTTGTCGGTCAAACGGAGCATCACAACGATGGGCAGACGGATCTGCTTGTCCTAAACGGATGCTTACCGACAAGAACAAAAATCAGAACCACGAATACCCAAATCTTAATGATCTTCCGGAGGCTTGACGATAAGACTGAGAAGCACAGCTGCAAAAAGACGATTATCTTGATGCCCAAACGGAAGCTTGACGGGCAGATGGACAATCAAGGGAAGGAATAGACGGATATCTTGATAGCCAGACAGAAGCTTAACGGGAGGACGGAGCATTAAAGCCGCGAATAGATGAATACCTTGATGGCCAGCCGGAAGCTGGACAGGGAAGACGGAGCATTAAAGCCGCAAATAGACGGATACCTTGATGGCCAGACGGAGGCTTAACGAGAGTAGGACCAGAACAAGGATGTTATGTATAATGAAATCCTTAAAGTCGAGCGGTAGCTGGATGGGTTGACAGAGGATAAACAATCAGTGGTGGACTTGCCCGACAAATAGATCAAAGCTCCAATTTTTATACGCCCCATTTGCCGATTAATTTTGCCTGATACAACGACTCATTCAGTCCGTGTCTTGCTCCGTCCACAGTTTGCCCTATCCACTGTATAACATCATAGGGTACGGTGCGTCTGTCATATAGTCTAGCGCTTGTCCGTCGGTTTACATCCGAAAACCGTCTCTAACTGAACTACAGGGGCTCTCCATACTGATAGCCAGAAGGTCGTCAAGACAACGCATTTGTTCGCTATTCAACGTGTCCTCTCTCTCTTTCTCTCTCTCTCTTGGAGAACAATATAACCGTAATTTGAAACAACCCGACTCTGAAGTACTTCCGCTAACAAACCCATTTGACAACGTTTTCTCTTTCGACCTTGAGAAAAGAGGAAGGAAGATGAAACACGATTACTACGCCGTCCTGGGAGTGGAGCCCACCGCCACCGGGGCGGCTATCCACGCCAGCTACCGCCGCCACGTTCTGGCCTACCATCCGCAGAAGCAGCACGAGGATCCGCAGCGGGTGCGCAGTCTCTTCTACCAGATCAACGAGGCCTACGACGTGCTGAAGGACCGTCTCCTCCGGGCATTGTACGATCAGCTTGGTATTTTTTGTGCCTGCCTGTCTGTGCGTTGATGAACCTTGATGAGCAAGCAGCCTGATGCTGAACCGTACATGTGTCGTTCGGTGTGTGTGTGTGTGAGTGTAGGTTACGACGGGCTGACCACCAAGTTCAACTCCATTCCCGGCCATCCGTATGGGTACCGGTACCACGGCCGACCGTTGAAAACCTTTGAGGATCATTTCGGCACGACGCATGCCTATGCGGATGTAAGCTCTGAATCTTCTTCAATTTGGCGGGCTCGTAAAAGTAGGACTGGCAAAAACTAAAATTAACCAACTAATTAGTTTGTTTATTAATACCAAAAATTAGTTTTTTAAAACTATTATTTTAGTTTTTCTTGTAACTAAACGTTTAGTTGGTTTTTAGTCGAAATTTGTTGGCTAATTTTAGTTTTTTTATTCTAGTTTCGATTTGCCATCACTATTCAGAAGCTTATTATAGACTGTCAAAAGATTTACGAAATGTCTTCCTATTTCAACAACGAGACGATGCATGCAACGTTTGCCTCAAATTGTTGGAATTATTATTTTTTCGGAAGAGGGAGAAAATTCAGGGGAAATTAGCGATGTCAGTAGTTCAGAATAATTTCCCTGTCCTTCTATCCAGCCGGGGCAATCGGTTGTCAATAATTTACAACGAATAATGAATGACCGGCCCAATGCGATTAATAGTTAATAGAATTGTATGTGTATTTTATTCACAATAAGAAGTTAATAAAATTGAATATGTATTTTATTCAGAATAAGAGCGTTTTATACGGGAGGGTTATTCTTAATAGCCCATAGTAATACGTACTCATACCGCACATCGTATAAAAAATGAGCGATGATAGTCCAGACTGAAAAAGAAGAAAGATCAACAACATTTTGTATAATTTGCTAAAAGAGCTCTTGAACTGCATTTTTTAAGCTAGTCTATAATGTCCTACGCCGTTTCTTCGTTTCGTGAGATTGAATTTCGACAATTTCGGCAACAATATTAAGGAAATAATTTAAGATTGCCATAAAACTTTTACCAGGCATACGCACCTAGGGACTCGGCCAATGAATACCACCTCTACGCAGACATCTTCCGAGCTCGTGCGAAGGACACCCTTCCGCCCATCATGCTGGATCTCGAAGTGACCCTGGAGGAGCTCTTTCATGGCAGTATCCGTGAGGTGGAGTACACCCGGATCGTGGTCAATGAGGACGAGGCCTCCTTGCTGGAAGAAAAGGTGACACGGGACATTCACGTGCGGCCCGGCTGGCGAACCGGTACGCGGATTGTTTTTGACAAGGCCGGCAATCAGGGCAAGGACAAGATCCTATCAGACGTTATTGTGTATTTGGTCGAGCTGCCGCATCAACGCTACTTTCGCGACGGTAACGACCTGCGGATGAAAATTGAGGTTGGCGTGAAAAACTGTCTGTCTCTCTGTCTGTCTGCCTGTCTGTGGGTCTGTCCGCTGTCTGTCTGTCTGCTTGTGTGTCTGTCTCGATGTCTGTCTGTTTGTACGTCTGTCTGTCTGTCAGTCTATCTGTGATTTTATCCGTGGGTCTCTCAGCCAGACTGTCCGCCTGTCTGTCTGTGCGTCTGTCCGCCTGTGTGTTTGTGCGTCTGTCCGCCTGTGTGTCTGTGCGTCTGTCCGCCTGTGTGTCTGTGTGTCTGTCTGTCTGTCTGTCTTGTCTTTCTGTCTCTGTGTCTGTCTGCAATTCTGTCTGTCTGTTTGTTTTTGTTTGTCTGCTTCAATGTCTGTCTGTCTGCTGTCAGACCTATCGGCCTGTTTGTCTATCTACCTATTGGAAGGTTTGTTTGTCTGTTTGTCTTTGTGCTCATCTGCTGTCTATTTGTCTCTTAATCTCGCTACTTGTTTATTTGTCTGTTTATCTGTCTGTCTACGTCACTGAGACAACGAAGTGCGCCCAATCTTTTTCAGGTCGATCTATTGGTGGCCCTCTGTGGTGGAGACATCACAGTGACCAGCATCGACGATACCCCCATTCGGATTGAGGAGACCAATGTGATCAAACCCGGGAGCAGTCGGAATATCCCCGGCTTTGGAATGCCGATAGCTGGCGACCTGACCACACGGGGCGACCTCCACCTCGACTACTTTGTCAACTTCCCCATCGATATGGACCTCGCTCGGCGCGAGATGATTGCCAGTGCTCTCAAGTCGCGGCAGAAAAAGCCAGCCGTCCCGACCACTCTGATTGGAGTGACGGGCTTCGATCCGAAGCACCGCTTCGTCGGGCATACCAGCAAGGAAACAGCCCCCGAGGAGCCGTTGAACTTTTTCATCACGGAGGAATTTCTTACAACATGACAAAAAAATGCAATAAAAATCTTTTAACGAATGTGGATACTTCGAAGCAGTAGGGAAATATATGAACGTCAGCTTCTTGCGAGTCAAATGTTTTAATCAAAATTTTTGCGCAGTTTTCATGCATTTTTTGCGTTATATTTTCATTTTTCATAATGCCAGATGTCAGAATTTCAAGCCATTTTTTTCATCCGCAGTGAGGAATGGGAATTGACACTAGTATAGAATATCGGCGACCTAATATTCATGCTTGAAGGATATGCAAAAAATGTAGGGAAAATTTCAAAACATTTTAAAATAATTGATTTTACATGAATTAAATCCTATTATTTTGGGTGCAGAGGGGTGGTTCGGGTCTGACGACGAAAAAATTGAAATGTGGATAGGGACCACAGGCGCAGAAACTAACCAGTTATTGACATGGGGGGATAGGGCGGTCTGGCCTCCTAATATCGAAATGTGACGTGATTTGTAGACGCTTCCTTAGTATCCCTCCCGCGAAACACTTTCCGAAATACGGCAAAAATGATGGTCTGTCTCTCTATCTATGTATCTATCTATGTATATGTCTGTCTGTCTGTCTGTCTGTCTGTCTGTTTACTGTTCCATCAAAAACAAAATAATTCGTTCCGACTATGTCAGTTGTTTCCTCTCACATTTTCCCACCATAGCAAAGTAAAAAAGTAAAATTGTTCACAGTATATTCCAGCACAGTTCAACCTTTAATCACAGCCACCGGTCGTAATTTGACGCACTTTTTACTGATGCCCGCGGCATGGCATGTGTCCACTACATCGGTGACGTTCTTGTACGAGTCCGGCGCCTCCTCCATCACCAGCTTCGGCGAGGCGACGCGAATGGAGATGCCCTGTCGGGCCAACTGCGCCAGTACATCGGTGTAGTCGAGATTCCGCCGGGATTTGGCGCGCGACAACGCCCGACCTGCGCCGTGACAGGTCGATCCAAACGTTTCCAGCATGCCCTGTTCAAGAGAATAGCAAATGTCGAAAACTACCGAAGTCGAAAATGAATGATAAGCCACAAATTGTTTTTGTTCATATTTTATAAATACATTTTTAGTCCCGGAAAAAACAGCAATGTCAATTTGGATCTGTCAGTCTGTCGGCCAGTCGATCTGTATGTATGTCTGTATGCCTATCTGGCCGTCTGTCTGTCCATATACCTGTCTGTTTGTCTGTCTGCTTGTTTGTCTGTCTGTCTGTCTGTCTGTCTGTCTGTCTATCTAAAACAATAAGACAAGTTGTGGCTTCCATTTTAAAGTTAACATTCTAGCGGTTATTTGTTAAGTTTTGGTTCAATTTACAGAAATGTACCTTGAGGAAGTTTCAGTTAAAAGCGTGTGAGCTAACTTTAAAAAGATACAACTCAACTTTAGTTTTACGGTATTATTTTCACTACTGGAAAGTGAAGTATGTTTATTCGTGGATCTGTTTATACAGCAGATTTCTCAGAGCCGCATACATAATTTTTTAAGCAATGTACAATAGTTTTGGGAATTTAATAATTTTTAGTAATTTATAATTAGTTAGTCATAAGCTAAAGCGAATCATCACTAAAATATACGGTCTAATTTTTTCGTGGGAAACCTCAAATGACGTTTTCAATTTATTAGTTTTATTTGTTTACTTTTACCTGTTCGGTGCCGGTGAGCACGTAACTGCACGTGCCCATGGTGCCGCCGATGAGGACCGGCTGGCCGGTCAGCTGATAATCCACCGGGATTAACGGGTGGTGAGGGGGGAAGGCGCGAGTGGCGCCCTTGCGGTGGACAAGGAGGGTGCGTTGCCGGCCGTCCACAATGTGCTCCTCGAACTTGGCGATGTTGTGGCTGACGTCGTAGATGACGTGCATGTCCAGGTCGTCCGGTGTGGATTGGAACATCTTAGCGAAAGCCTGATGAAACGTAAATAAAGTCGGTATGAATCATACAGACCGAGATGAATGAACAGTCAGACAGACAGAAAGACCGACCAACCGACCGACCGACCGACCGACAGACCAACCGACCGACCGACCGACAAATAGACAGACAGACAGACAAACAGACAGCCAAACGACAGACGGACAGACTAGGCTGACAGAAAGGGAAAAAGACAGAGAGACAGGCAAACAGACACACAGGCAGACAAATAGCCAAATAAGCAGACAGGCACCGTCGTACCTGCCGAGTAAGGAACGTCATACTGCTGCGATTGACCCAGGCAAAGTTGGCAGCTGCTGACATAGCTTTCAGGTAATCCTGGCCCTCCTGGGAGTGAATCCGGGCGCAGGCTAGCTGCCGATCATTCACTTCAATCTTATCCCGTTTCATTGCGCGCTCCATCTCCACTAATGCATCCGTGGCGACCTAAAAGCAACAGCATGTATGGAACAACAGTTCACCAGCGATCGTTGAACTCACACTGAACTAGGCTCTAATAAAGTCAAGCACAGTAACTGTAAAAAGCTTAAATTTCCTTCCGTAAAACGAAAATAAAACATAAAAATCGAAAACCAATTCGGATTTATTGAAATTTATTAAATTTAACTGTACAATCGCAAAAACAGTCACCCCTACAGTATACCTGATGTCCGAGACCGCGACTGCCGCTGTGAATCATGACCAGGACCTGGCCAGTCCGGTCGATGCCCATCACTTTGGCGCTGTGCCGGTCGTAGATTTCCTCGACGACCTGAATCTCCGCGTAATGGTTGCCGGCACCCAGCGTGCCCAGCTGCGGCAGTCCGCGCTTCTTCGCCCTCATGGAGACCTTACTCGGGTCAGCCTGCAGCATCCGACCGTACTCCTCGCAGTGCTCCTTGTCTTCGGCCCAGGCGTAACCCTCACGGAGCGACCAGTCCATACCCATCTCCAGTGCCTCCTCTAAATCCCTGAAAATCGCGATGACAAATAAGAATTCGTCATTGGCCATTGACCAGAAAAAGTTCTGCAGATGTGTCTTAAATAAAACCAAATCAAATGTTATATTAAAAAATTATTAGATACAATTTAATTAATTACACTCAAATTATCATAAAGAAATGGAAAAAAACCATTCTGCGCGGATGTATCATCGTCGAGTTAGTGATTGATGAACTTGTGAAAATGAGTCAATCAATCAACCGAGCAATGGCGTACTTGGCATTCATCGGGATGACGCCTTTGGAGCCGACTCCGACGGGGATGTGGTCGAATAGCATCTGCGTCAGCTGCTCCTTCACCGGGAGGAGATCCTTCTCTTCGAGATTAGTCCGTAGCAGGCGGACGCCGCAGTTGATGTCAAAGCCGACCCCGCCGGGCGACACTATCGCCAACGGGTCCGCCGCGTCGAAGGCCGCCATGTTGCCAATGGCGAAGCCGTAGCCCGAGTGGATGTCCGGCAGACCCACCGAACGGCCCACAATCCCCGGCAGAGCGGCCACGTTAGCGATCTGCTTCACGCCGGGCAAGAAGCCGCCGATGGAGCCGCCGTCACCGTGGCCGACCGAGTTCCGGAGCTCCTCGAACATCAGCGTCTCTAAGTGCTGGTTCACGTAGAAAACACCTTCCACCTGAAAAAGATGAAAATAATCAAGCATCGAAAAAGGGTGCTAAAAATTTAGAACAGACTAAAATTGTCTGTCTAAACAGACAGACAGACAGACAGACAGAGAGGCAGACAGGAGGACAGGCAGGCAGATAGACAGAGATCAGAAACTCAAACTTTGAATGTTCCGTAATAAGAAGTCTGAATAAAGTTAAATTAAATTAAATTAAAATGGATAATTTAATGAATATATAAATAAATAAAACTTTAATTGATGTAACATAACCGGCTACATCAATATATCAGTGAATCATGTGGCCTGTCGGCACTTCGGAAATTTTATTAAGTTTAGCTTAGCACAGGAAAAAATCAGGTAGCGTAAAATATAAAGCTGCGAACATTTTATTTTCAACCACTAATCACGAGCTTTTAATTACGCTAGGCGCGGGCGGGTAATGCACACTCGAACACCGGATTTTGATCCCAAGTAAATTAATCAATCAATCAACCAGGCAAGAACGTGATGCAAACAACTACTCAGATCGCTCCCAAGAACCTAAAAACACGTTGAAGAATTGTCCCTTGAAATAATAAATTGTTCAATTGGTTTTGACACATAAAAGTAGCATAACTACTTGAGATAACTGTATTAATCAATTTTCCCAAGCAATCGAATCGAATCATTCGTAGTCAGTCAATCAATCAATCTATCTATCGATCAATCAAAGCAGAAGCATAATTAACATCTACCTGGAATAAATCACACGTAAAATGCCGGAATTCCGAATCCCCATCAGTAACTACTAACCCAGAAAAAAAATCGAACACAACGTAAGAATAAACTTACATTCATATTTGGCACGAAACCCTTTTTGATGCGCCAACATGACGGAGAAATCTTCTCGATGAATTTCAACTCCTCCTCGTAGGACCGCATTGTAGAGACCGGATAAAGTCTCCTCTACACAGAGGAGTCTGGATATTAAATTTAAAATAGATCGAAGTCGCCGCAGCACAAAATTCAAATTTTTTTAACTTCACACCGGGGAAATATCTGCTACACCGGGGAAATAAAAAATCGGTCAGACAGACAGGCAAAAACAGACATTCCGCGAAATGCACAGGCTCGTGCGGATGCGCAGTGCACATACAATGGTACGGGCACTGCGCACTGCGCACTTCAATGTATTTTGATTGTTGTGGTTTGCAAAAAAAAAGAATCTATTTTTTTAACGGTTTTCCTTTTCGCGCACGTGCTACCTTAGTTCTCTTTTATGTAGATATACGGATCGGAGTTATTGAACAATCGGATCTCTCGTCGCGGCAGTTCAATATGGCCACACCGTCGTCCAACATGAAACCGGGCGAACTGAACAGCATCAGCCCGCATTTGGCTCAGATTCAGAGCGATATGATGCGCAAAGCGGACAGGTGGAACCGGGAACGGGTGCTGGAACTGAAGAAAATACGCTCCAAGAACATTGTCACCGGATTGCTCATCGGGTCGACCGTGCTGGCAATCTGTAAGGCAGTCATTTCGTCGATAATGTCCACGGAGCTCTTGGAGACTGTCTTGTTTAAATTGTATTTTAAAGATATTTTGAATAGCCTCGAAACCGGCTTTTGGTACTGTAGATAAAACATATTTTTGTTTGAATTAAAGTCTCAATAATGATAGTCGATGTTATAAAGCATATCTTTTTAAATCACTAGATTTCGTTAATTATTAGCATAATTTTATTTAAAATCTGATTTTTAATGCTGAAAATGTGATTTTTCTTTTAAATAAAATAAGCTCTTTTATTGAATCGAACTTTGTTGGTGGATTTAAATTTTATTATATTATTTTACTTTAATTGTGATGTGTTATTTAAGCAACATAACTAGGAGAATTTTCCCAACTTAATCCGATGGTGTTTTACTTGCAGATGCCTACACAATCAGGGCTATCCGACAGGAAACGTTTTTAGATGACCTGGACGAGCCGGAAAGGATGGAACAGTAGTGCTGGAGCTGTGTTGTTTGGTTGTGGGAAAGTGTGCGGGTTGGATATCGTCATTATTTTAGCCTATTGATTGGCTAATTGTGCCGCAGTTGGCTGTGTATTTTATCTCTTCCGCTTTCGATCGATTGATCGATCAACGTAATGCGATGGTGACTTCGTGAGAACATTTATGACTTGTGTGGATGGTTAGCTGACCAGTTTTGCTCGGTCTGAGAAAAACGTCACCTAAATGGGCGCACTTTGCTCTTCAAACAAAAAGTACAGTGATCTGCTAAGCACTATAAAAGCAAGCAGACACGCAGGCAGACACACAGACAGCCATTGGCAATAATGTGAGCAGATATATACACGGGCAGACAAACAGACAGACAGGTAGACAGCCAGACATACAGACAGACTTACAGGCAGACAAACAGACTGACAGGCAGGCAGACAGGTAGACAGCCAGACAGGTCGACTGTCAGGCAAACAGACCAACAGATATACAGGCAAGAGGATAGACAAACGGACAGAAAGGCAGAGAAGCAGAGAAGCAAAAAAAGCAAACATGCAGACCGGTAGGAAGATAGACAACCTGTCACTGCTGTCAGGCACGTTTCTGAATCAACAGAAAGGCGAACGCAAAGCCCGTCTCCTCGTATAAACAGTTCGTCTTTCTGAAACGTTTATTCATCTACTAAAAAACGCACATACCCAAAGAAAGACTGTGACAAAACTGAGAGGGAAAGGGTCACAGATTTCAAAACTAGGCTAGGGTCGTCAGCGTGTCGCTGCATTACTATTCCTCCGCCGGACATTACCGCCATCGAGCTCCCTCGACAAAATAATCAAAGGAATCTTCCGGAATCAGGAGCAATAAAAGCCAAAAAAAATTATTCACCTTCACAATTCTCTCTCTCGCACAGCGCGCGCACACCCTAATAAGAAGTAGTAAGATCACGGGATAACTCTCTTTCGAGAAACAAAGAGGCAGTGAGCTCTCATTCACTCGGGGCGCTTCTCCGCGTGCTTTTTGGTAAACTCCTCGGCGTTCTTCAGGAATTTCTTCTTGTCCTTCGTGAACTCCTCTGCCAGGTCGGCACGCAGGGGGTGGTCCGGCTCGGGCTCGCTGATGAGATCCAAAAGTGACTGAATGACTGCAAAGAAATCAAATTTAATGACGAAAAATTAATATATAAATATAAATAAATTATTTATAATTTAAAAGCGGCAAATTAATTTAGAAATATAGAACACTTAATTTTAATTTAAAAGCGATAAAATATTTAATAAAAATAACTTATTTATAATTTATTTAAGACTAGCTTTAAAAAATTCGACGTTGGCAATTATTTATCCATTTATTTATTTGTATTTGACAGCTAATAAAAAAACATGATGAAGATTGAGCAACTATTTTTTTGGAAAACGCGATCGTTTTTCTTTAAAACCCGTTTCAATTCTAATTTTTAATCGCAAACAAGGCTTACCCTGCTCGGTCTTGGTGGCGGGCTTCCAGTTGTCTGCCTGAACGATGGGAAGGCAAACTGCAAAGCACAAAATTACCGGTACAGCAATTACTCTACTTACCAACTAATAAATTATGATAAATATACCACACTATTGTTTAGAATAGCCTTAGAATTTAAGAAGCAGGGGTTAAATCTTAAATGGGCGTCGATTGAGTCAGGCAACAAAACAAAAGTAACCAAGAATAACAAATGAAAATTCTAGCACGTTCAGTTAAACCAATCAATCAATCTAATGGTACTCATTAGAAGGCATTATTAGCAATCAATCACTGTACGGTCCGCAGCGGCAAATCGATTGAAATTCCGTTAATGTATTCTATCACTTAATCAACTCACGGATTTCAATAAATGCCAATAAGCTACTAAATCATTAAAGCAACGCATGGGCCTTGGAGAAAGGCTAAACCACGATGCAAACAATTCAAATTCAAAACTACATGAGCAAGCAAGTAAGCAATCAATCAATCAATTGAAGCACATCAAGCCAAAACGTTTCTTCGACGCACCTTGACCCTTCTCGTCGATGTTGGGGTGGTAGATCTTTGTGCGGAAATTGATCTTCGGCGGCTTGAACGGATACTCGGCAGGAAAGACGATGTCCACAAGGAAAGCGCCCTTATTGTACGGGGGATGCTCCTGAACGAAGGAAGGAAGAAAGGGTGGAAGGAAGGAGGGTAGAAAAAACCGAAATTAGTCATGCCATTAAAACCTTCCTTATTCTTAAACATTCTTTCATGTCACTCACCGGCACCAGCAATCCCTGCCACTGCAATAAATTCTGCTCTGAAAACAACAAACATAAATATATAAACATATATACAAACATATGCAAAAAAAACTAAAAACATGCATGGCCAAAATCCTTAGTGATGCTAGGGCGCCTACAACGTCAGACACGACAGTGGGAGATACACCCATTCTGATCGTTGCCCAGTGGTTTAAGAACGATCAGATCAAAGTTTGGGCCAAATGTGTAAAACAGGAAAATATTCGTTAGTATTCTCTCTCCTGACATTTCCCCCGCCCTTCTCTCCACCGCTTGGCTGTGTGATTAGTCAATCTGAACTCACCATCCACTTTTATGTCGCGGAACCCCTTAGAGTTCTGAGTCTTCAAATCCTGGAGCTCCTGTGGTGGGGAAAAAGTAGACATCGGAATTTAAGACGAATGAATGTGAAATCACCATGCTGTTCGACGGGGAAACGGCCTGATGAGCACATGTCAGGTAAGGGGATCATTTGGCGCTTTCGTCGCTTCCAAGAGATACATTTTCTACCAAGGAAACACGGCCTTGGAAATGGGATTTTACCTTGGTAAGACGTCGTGTGGCTGCCATTTTCGTTGGCAAAATCTACGGTGAGTTGGTGATGAAAAGTGACCCGATGAGCTGGGAAAAAATGATTCAGCAAAACGCTGGCTGAAAAAAAATGAAAATGAAAAGTGAGAAACGCGTGAGTCACGAAGGATCAGGCGAAATGTTGCCTTTCACTTTTCAGTTGCGCGATTTGCGAGAAAATCTCGCCATTGGCTGGAATTGCACGCACGGAGGCGGGACTTGTGCATCCTGTGTGAGAGTGCGTACGGCGATACGTTCCAGAAGCAGAAAAATTGGTATGTAATAACGCAACAGGCAGCGTTTTTTCTTAAAATATTAAATTTTTTGAAAAAACAGATCAGTCAGTCGGCTTAGTCAGGCTTCTCTGTTTGGAGACCGGACCTAAATCTGAGGTCATGTAGTTCGTACTGCCTAACAGCATTTTACCATACTCGTACTGTACTAGTACGGAGGTACGCTAGCTAGGCACGCTTGTATTGTAGGCGCCCAACTCATTTTAGAACGATTATATTGATGCCAGTGGGCGAAATAGGTGGAGCGCTTACGTTGGCTTCCGTAATACTAAGCGATTTCGCACCGCTGTACTAGTACTTTGTTTGGGTTGCGGTTACAAGCGCAACCACAAGCGCAACCGGCACCGCAACCGGTTTTGTAACCGCAACTGCGTAATTAATTTTTTTCAGGGGACTTCCATTCGAATTGTCTGTTCTGTTGGTCAACACAGAATCGTAGGCACTTGGCCTTCCTTCATCTTCTACACACCAAAAAATGTAGCCATCCATGTGATTTGATTTACTTCCAAATTTTCCCCTACCCCCGTCTATCCCCTGTTCCTAGGAGACGGTGGCCAATCTCGGAATTTATTTATTGTCACGCGGGAATTTTTTGCTAGTGCTCGCAGTTAGAAGTCCTCTTCGGAAAAATAAACAACCACAATGAAGAGGCTCATATGACCACCGTTTATGGCAATGGAGTCTCCGGAGCACGTACACTTTTTACTGGCCCCATCGGACGACCATCCCGCCACTGAACCACTGCTTCCGCCCACCTACAACAAATGGCCGTCAGTCCCGTCACCGCCTCTGCAGAGGGAGCGGAAGAAATCACGGAGATTATTATGTCTTCGCTACCTGACCACCGGTTTGGCCTTCGTGGCGGCCGTCTGGCTGTCCGCTGCCTGTCTCGGGATGACTCACAAGTCCACAGGGCCGCGGGGAGGGGAAAATTCAAGATACGGCCCGTTGGCGTTGCGCACTCTCGAGAGCCGAGGGAATTCACGCCAGGTGGGAAAGATGCGCGCGTTTTACTGTCGTGCTTTCTCGCTTGAATGGTTGATTGCTTGGATGTTTCCTTTGGTTTTTCTTTTTAATTTTCTCTTTGGATTTTAGGTAGAGGCGAGACACCCGGTTGCATTTATGTTGGGGGAACAATTGACACGGTCAGTACAAACGGAGTTGGAAGCGAATAGGAATGGTAGGATGAGTTATGCGGATGTGCTGGCGGAGCGGTGGAAGACGACCGCGGATGAGATCCTCCGCCCGATTGAATTGGCCAAATCTCCGGTGGCGCTGGCGGAGCCGAGCAAATTTTATCATAGTCCGGTACCATCTCGGTGGAGTGATGCGTTGGAGCAGACGGAAGATTCATTTGATGAACGCTCCGCGGCAGTGAGACCGCGGAACCTTTCACCGAGGGATGATTACGTTTTTCATCCGAATGTTTTCGATTTTATAAACGGACTCGACGACCTGGTACATAACTGAGGCTGATTTAGCGCTCTCTGTCTGTCTGTCTGTCTGTCTGTCTGTCTGTCTGTCTGTCTGTCTGTCTATCTGTCTGTCTATCTGTCTGTCTGTCTGTCTATCTGTCTGTCTATCTGTCTGTCTGTCTGTCTGTTGATCAGGGAACGTGGAATAATGAATTGTTGAATTGTTGTTCATGACGACGACGTCTTGTCCTCGTCCAGTTGGAGAAGGGCACGCTGCAAGACCGGGAAGTCAGCGACGTCGCCCCGGGATCGTTAGCGGAAGCGTCAGCCATGGCTTCAGTCGGCCGCGGTTCTGAGGACGACGGTGACGAGGATTATGTAGAGTTACCGGAGGACAACTGGAAGGCGTCCAATTTTTCCGTGCTGGGAAAGTACCCCTGGATTCGGTCTCATTTAAACAATTCCAGCTCATCGTGGACTAATGGGACTGTTGGAAATGAGTCGGTTGTTCTGTCGAAGGTCGATATTGAGCCTCTTGGGACGGAGAGATTTTCCAATTACACGACGACCACGGCTAACTCCACGATACATGACTTGGTTGTCTATAGGCGGCGCCGCTTGGTAACTCAAGAGGTAGGACTGATTTGCTTTTTTTGGCGGGTAGTCATCCGGTCTTCTTATACTAAAAGACGTTGCCTTGTGGGAGAAATGGGCGATAGGAGTTGTTTGTTTCAGGAAATGAATCTCGTACCTCCTGATACGTCATACACAAAGGTGAGTTTGCGCAAATATTATATTTATGGAATTCATTGAGACAGGAAAACCAAGTGGCTGAATTGTGAACCCCACGTCGCGAAATTGATTTTGGCAATGTCTTTGTCCTGTCTGCCTGTCCTGTCCTGTTTTGTCCTGTTCTGTCTGTCTGTCTGTATGTCTGCCTGGCTGCTTGCCTGCCAATCTATCCGATTATCTGTCTGCCTATGTGCCTCTTTACCTGTCTCCTTGTATGTGTCTATCTTTTTGTCTGTACCTCCTATTTGGTACGAATCGGCGAATGTACGAAGGATAGTTTATGGTCTTCTAGAAGACAGTTTAGATTCATTGACAGCAAACACCGAGAAGTAAGAATTAAACGCACAGGATATATGACCAATATTCGTGGTCAACAGAATGAAAATTCGAACAACGACGACTCGCTGTCGTCGAAATACGATCGAAAAGCCATGGGCCGTCGTTCGAATTTCGATAGCGACGATGGTGACGATCCGGATGATAGCGTAGGAGACTCGTTGTTATTATAGTGTCACTTTTCAATTCAAAGTGGTGGCCACATCAGTTTGTGAACTATAGCGAAAAATGTAATTTTTAGCATGAGAGCGTGAAGCATGCCCTACGAGAAAGTGAAAGAGAAAGTGAGGAGGATAATGACAGTGCGAAGGACCGTAAAAGAATGGATTTGGATGATGATGACGACTACGAAGATGTACGGAAATGATGGCGTGATTGCGCATTAGTGCTGCTCCTGCTTTTAATTTCGTCCTTTCTTTTTTTCAGAATTCAGAGAAAGCGTTTGAGGGCGTTGATGACTACGGAGGTGGGTTGGTACTTTTAACTGTTTCTGTTTGTATCTCTAGTGCTCTCTCTCTCTCTTCCGATGTTTGTTAGTTTGCCTGTTTTTTTGCCTGTCTCCATATGTGTCTGTCTGTCTGTCTGTCTGTTTATCTGTCTGTGTCAGTCTGCACATTTGTTTGTCTGTATTAATGTCTGACTCTTTTATCGGTGGGCTCCGTTTTTATCTGACAGAAACAGAAGTGTACCGAACCAGAGATTACCCACGCTCCCGTCGGATCCGTGTACGACGTTCAGCCTCGGATGATTACAATGCCGCGAAGGACGCCGCTCAGTCTGTCGAATCGGTCCGTGCTTTGAGAGCCAACTTCTTAGCACAGCAAACTACTGCAGACACTGCCGTCAAGAAATCCGCCTATCAGGCTCAAGTCAAGAAAGACCAACAACTGCTCCCACAGATTTTCGACGATTCCGGTGATAAAGAAATCGCCGATGCAGAGATGCAGTTTGATACTGGTGATGACGACGACGACGGGGACAAGTCGAAATCCGTTGCTGATGCTGCAGTTAAACTGGATGACGATGACGACGACGAGGGCGGGAAAATGGAAGTTGTCGCTCTGGAACAGACAGAAAAAGCAGCTGCGCTGGATGATGACGATGACTATCAGAGTTCGGTTGCCGGTGACGGGGAAACAGTCCAGTCTGACGCTCAAACTGAGAATGCTTCAGCTGAGATGTATCAAGCTCGGTTGGACGATGACGATGATTACCACGACACATCTGAGGCAGAAAAGAAATCATTCGATGACGATGGCGATTATTTAGCGGTATGTCTGTGGTTTGACTGTCTGACGGTCTGTCTAGCTTGCTTTATGCCTATCGGTATAGGTATGTCTGTCTCTCTGTCTGCTTATTTTTCTGTCGGTCGGTCAGTTGGTCGGTCAGTCTGTCTGTCTATCTTTCTGTCTTTATGTTTGCCTGTCTGTCTGTCTGTCTGTCAGAACCCCCTGTTGATCATGTGCTCCAACTTTCCTTTATGTTTTAGGCTGGTGTTCAGGGCCAACAGCAAGGTACCGTTGAAGACAATTTTCAGTTGGAAGAGTCCGGAACCGGTGCTGTTGAGAGTCACCTGGACAGCGACGCCATCGCAGGGACACAAACGGAAACCGAGTCATTGGATGTGGATCAGAGCAGTTTGGCTGATGCTTCCAACAGTAACGCGGCGCAGTTTCAGGACGACAACGATGGTGATGACGGCGGTGCCGCTGTTGGGGAAGCTGGGTTGATGGCCAATTCATATTCGGTGGCCGCGTCTGACACTCAGTTTCAGGATGACGGAGACGACAGCGATGGTGGTGTTGTTGCCGCTGCAGGAGATGTTGTTTCGGGTGATGATGTAGTGGTTGAAGACGTGGATTCCGTGGCCGCTTCCGATGCTCAGTTTCAGAACGACGCAGCTTCGGTTGATCAGTATGACGGTCAGCAACGAACCATGCCTGCTGCTGGCTTTCCAACCGGGATGGTGGCCGGTAGCGCCACGCCTGCGTCAACTTTCGTTCGTACTGCACCGGTGAGTGAGATATTTAACCAGACATTAATATTTTCGTGTGGATGATGTTTTTCTGTCTGTATGTTTGACTGTCTGTTCGTCTGTCTCCCTCTATCTGTCTCTCTTAGTCAGTCTTTTTGTCTGTCTGTCTTGTCTTTTTCTTTCCTCGCTTCATGCCTGTATATCTGCCTCTCTTCGGTCTGTGGGGTGGGCTACCTGCTTGTCTGTCTGTCTGGCTGGCTGGCTGGTTGTCCGTCTGCCTTTATGTTCGCCGGCCTATCTGTCTCTTTGCACTTCTGGCTCGCTATCGATTTGACTGTCTGCCTGGTATCAGCCTGACCGCCTGTTTATCTGCCGGTCTGCCGTTAGTCGTTGCCTACGTGTCTGCACTGACACTGCCGGCCTGTGTAGTGATTTTTCTACTAGATTGTATCGCCGCCGGTCGGTTTGACTAACGATTTTTGTATTCCGTCCTCTTGGTTTTCAGATCCCAGACAGATTCCCGCTGCCACTGGCACCAACGGCTCCGTTGAAGACCCGCACACCTGTCATCCGCGAGCTAATTCGGACGCCAATTAGAGAACCTCCGACATCGCTTCCGATCCCCCTGGCCGTTCATGCCCCCGTGCAGGTGCCAGTTGTCCAACCGGTTGCTGCGTCTTCACCACCACCACCACCGGTTCGTATTGCGCCAGTCAAGACGGCAGCGCCCCTTGCGACGGCCTCCATTTCAGTCGTCTCCACCAACGTTACTGTGAAGCAGCGACCCGCTCCGGTGGCCGTCGCGGTGCCTATTTCTCCGGGCAAAATACCGGTCCCTGCTCCTGCCGCTGCCCCGCCGACACCCACACCGGTTTCGAAGGATACTGATGAGGAGGACTTGCAGACGCTGGTGGATGACGATAACGACGATCCCGATCGAGCCTCGTCGCAGGAAGATGATGCTGCTGTCGGCCAGGCGGACGATCAGGAGATGGACGCGAATGACATGCACACAAATCAAGCGGCAAATGAGGCAATTAGGCATCAGGCAGCAGCGGACGTTGCTACGGAGTTGTCGAAACTGTTCGATCAACCTCGAAGGGTAGGTTACAGGTTTCAGGCAATGTTAAAATGGGGTCGTGCGGTTGCGAGTAATGTTCGGGGTTTTGCGTTGGTTTAGGCTGTCCAGCGACATTGGTTTGAAAGGGTTCACAGAAATGCGCCACAGGTTCGTCAACATGTCTCTATGTTGATGCCTGTTTTCTGTCAGTCAGTCTGTCAGTCTGCCTGTCTGTCTGTCTGCCTGTCTGTTTGTCTGTCTCTGCATGTCTGGCTGTTGTTGATTTGTCAGTTTCTTTGATACATTTCTGCAGATCTTGCCATCGCGAGCGCCCCGGACAATCAGATTAAGGCGTTTTTTTCCCGTCTAGGAAGACATCAACTTTCTCAAAGAAATCGTCCATGGCCCGTTTCTCCAACCCGGCGTAGCGGTTCACGAAAACGCAGAACGTCAGAATGGACCGGAAAAGCGACGCCATCGGTCACCACGCAATCGCCATGCTCGATTCCCTTCCAATCCAATTCCCCTGCCGAACTCCATGGGATTGCGTAGTCCCGGCACAGATCAACACGATCTCCGCTCATCCGACACGAGTGTGCGCAACTTTCTCACCCTCAACATCAATGTCAGCCCGGACGCCATGTTGCGGCTTCATCAGGTATTTCAACTATAAAGCACTAGTATACTTTTATTATGTTTTTGTATTTGTTTTTGCGTTTCTGTTTAGATATCTATATTGGAATTTCATATATTGGTGATTTCTAAATATAATGAAAATATGTTCTGTTATATTATTCAAAACGAAATAAAATATATTTTTGAATCATGTATTTATCTGCCACTACCATCACCAGGGCATTGGCGACGATGACGACGACGATGATGATGATGATGATGATGCCAAGAAAAAAGGCTCGCCTAGTCGGGAAGGAATTAATTCTCTCAGGGCCAAGAAGAAGAAGGATGTGGTGGCTGATGTGAAAAATTCCCTACCGACTGCTGTCGCCCCCGCCGGTGCGAAGAAGGAAAGGGTGGAGAAGGTGAAACATGTGGTAGATTCGGAAGCGGTGAAGAAGTTGACGCAGGCGGATACTGCCGCGGGCGATGATGACGAAGAGGACGAGGATGAGGAAGAAGACGTCTTGAACCCTAAAAAACAGCAGGTAAACTTAAGCTGATTGGCAGGCAGGCACGTGGACAGGCAGACAGGCAGGTAGAGATACAAATTGAGAAGCATGCGCAGACAGACAGACAGACAGACAGACAGACAGATAGACAGACAGACAGACAGACAGACCAGAATAGACGAAGGCAGACGCGAAGTCAAGATTGTTGTCTCAGTAAAATATTAACTTTCGTTACAGAATGCTGTTCCGTTGCCTCAGCTGGATCTAGAAAATTCTGCGATATCACATCGCCGGCATTCCGGTCGCCATCACCGACGAAGGGTGAGTATCCCCACCAGGGCCATTAAATTGGCTGAATCTCCCAAAGAAACGTGCTGCATGTAATGTTTTTCACCCTCTAGAAAGCTGCTGCTAGTCGAGCTCAGTTTGACGTTGGACAGGAACAGGCGTACGCTTCCTCACGTCAGTTGGTTCGACAACGGAGAGAGCAGGCCGCATTCGGTCGTCGGTCCGGAAGCGACGCGGTCGCCATCAAACTCGGCTCCATCAACGGCAACGGCGGTACCGCGAAGCGAGCCAGGACTTACCGATGGGTTTGAATGAGCAGCAACAACAATGAAGTCGTGCCTGATCCCGTCCTCTACGGATTTTCCTTTTCTGTCTTCCAGCTGTTTGATGCGTTAATTTGCTTTCGGTTTGAAGTCGGGGTGAAAAGACGGTCGAGATTGATTGCCGGTTTCTTGGGGAGCGTTCTGGTGATGTCGTTAACGAGAAGGACATGGAAAGACTGCTCCGACAGTTCTCACCGTCCCCTTTCTATTTGAAGTGTTTTTGTTTTCATTGTTAGTTCGCAGACGGAATGCATTATTGTGGTCATGCTGGTGTCTTACTTTTATCGAGTGAAGTTGTGAAAATGCAAGTTGTCCGAGTTGGTCGAATTCTGGTTCTTGAATCGTGATTGATGCAGTCTCCTCGGGAAGTCCCTGGCTGGCCACTGTGATTAAGCTCTTCACCTTTCTTATCTGTCTGCTTGGTTTTATACAAGATGATTTTGCGGAGCCGAGTCAAGTCTGCCTGTCTACCCGAGTGTCTTTTTGCCCGTCTTGCCTCTCTATCTGTTTGTCTGACTGTGTCTTATATCCATATGTCCGTCCGTTTGTCTGACGAAAACGATAATGTACCGAACCATAGGTTCTCCACGTCCCCGTAGTGGGCGGCGTTGTGCCCTACGATGGTGAGAATTCCGCGCAGGACCACGCTCAGGCTTTTGAATCGGTCCGTGCATTGAAAACCCAATCCGCAGCGCAGCAACTGCTGCGGACATTTCCGCCAAGGATTCCGCTCATCAGACTCAAGTCAGGGAGGATCAGCAATTGCGCGGACAGATATTTGACGACTCCGGTGGTGAAAAAATCGCCCAAGCGGAGATTCAGTGCAATGCTGATGACGACAGCGACGATTTGGATTAGTCGGAATGCGTTGCTGTTGATGCAGTCAAAGTGGATGACGACGACGATGGCGAGTAGTGCCTGGAATGCCTGCGATGAACGACGAGATTTATTGCCACCCCTCAAGACTTCTAGTTCGCCACAAAACTATATGCACTACGACTATACACAAATCAAAAGAACACCCAAACACAGCCGAAAGCAATCATGTCACGTTGTCTAAAGTCTTTCTCGCGGCCAGCGCAGTCGCGCTCAACTCCGGGAACGTCATCTTGGTGTAGAGCCGCTCCTGTTGCGGCACAAAGTACGGATGGGTCAAGTTATTCCGCCTGTGGTAGGGCTCGTAGATGTCATCGACGTAGTACTTCTCCCTGCGGTAGTCCCGGGTCACCATGTGGTCGAACATTTTGCAAAAGTGCCCGCTGACGAAAACGTGCTGCTCCCGACGACGTCGCTCCCGACGGCTCTTCTGCCAGACGCGTTTGTTGCAGCCGGCAATGCGCTTGATCCAGCCACCCCATGCCAGTCGGTAGAAACGCTGGAGGACGAACGGGTCGGACACCTTCTTCCCGTCGGACATGCGCATCTTGGTGAAGTTCCGCTGGGGGACGACGACGCTCGCGGCCGTGGGGGCCGGTTCCATTCGGTTAATGGCCAACCTAAAAAATATTATCCGATCAGTTGAAGCTATTTTTCAAACCATATTCATAATCAGTTCAATGCCCAACGCTAAATTAATAAAATTAAATCAACTCAGTTAAGTTGTTACGTTTCAAATTAATTTTAAACTAATTTTAAACTAATTTTAAATTAATTTTAAATTAATTTAAATTGAATCTGTTCAGTTAAAATTGAAGCCATTTCTGTGGCCGAAAGCCGGGAATTTCTCTCCTGCCACTTTTTATGAAAAATATTTTAAAAAAACTTTTCG
Organism: Hypsibius dujardini; assembly: GCA_001579985.1. Classification (NCBI taxonomy): domain Eukaryota; kingdom Metazoa; phylum Tardigrada; class Eutardigrada; order Parachela; family Hypsibiidae; genus Hypsibius; species Hypsibius dujardini. The sequence continues at coordinate 25,693 of LRSR01010341.1, read as the reverse complement.
ATTTCAGTTTTAAGGAAAATGGAAAATATTTCAACCCAAGACATCGTGCACGGTAATATAATATTTATCGCAAGAATAAAATTAAATTTGTTAAGTGCCACGTTAAAACAATTCATTAATTGTAGCTAAATTTATTGAATAAATAAAATAATGCGCCATCAAACACCTTCTTGCAATAATAAAAAATTTAAATAAAACTAATTTTCTCGATGGATGGATCGATCAAGACCCTGGACTCTGGCCGGGGATAAATCATCCGCAAGGGAGCGAGCGCTACCGGACATCAATCAATCAATCAATCAATCAGCCAAAGACACTTGCCACAAAACTGGAAACAGAAAGTGTCAGTCAACTGGAAGGATTGAAATAAAAACTAAATCAAGCCAATTTGAACTACCGTTGAAAGAAACGTTCATTTTAATTAATTTTAATTTTAATTTAATTTAAACAAACGTAAAGGTGAGCATGATGAATCAGTAATCTTAAGAAAAATGATTGATGGCAAAGAGACTCAATCCCCCAATCAATCAATCAACCAACCAATCAACCAATCAACTGCTATCACCAATACAAAAGTTAACAGTTCTCGATGTGGAGAAATGCGGTACCCCCTCGGCAGGAACGATGGTGCCTTACCTTTGTAAAAGAATGCTGGACCCTCCTCCTCTCGAGAGGAGAGTGGAAAAAGATGCAGCGGAAATATTTGCAGGGAGAATTGCGCTAACTGCAGGATTAATGGCTAACTGTGTTACCCAGTGCGGGGTCGATGGTTTGCAATTGGCCGGAGCAGCTCGAAGCCCGGGCAGCAGACCTCCTGCAATTCCTAAAATGAGAGAAGTGTACGAAATAATTGAGTGCCAGGCGGAAAACTAAACGGTGGAAAAGTTTCGGGCCGGCGACCCGCAGTGACTAAAATGGATGTGTAAAATGGATGTATTTTATCTGTCTCCTCCAGACTTACTTCCCAATGTCGCCCTCCACATGACTCCGCGAGAAAAGTGATCAGTCTGCCATAGAAAATGGAACTAAATTACATACGAAAGATTGGACGACGAAGAAATTTCTCAATCACTGATATAGTCAAACCGATAGAATGGGAATTGGGTAAGGATTTCTAAATCCATGAGACGATCACACAGAATACGAATCCAGTGCACACGTGGCCACAACAAAGCGCTACCCGAGTCAAACCATTTAGCTCGCTATGTGCACGCCAAACGAGGTAAATAGCTTGACTCGGATAGCGCTGTCTTGTGGCCACGTGTGTAAACTTCCAAATGGAAGTGTATCGTTATGGTAATTGGTTGATTGTTTTATGTTGAAACATGTGCCGTTTCTTTAAATACCGGATAAGTAAAATGTTTTTTTTTTACATAAACTTGTCTGCAATGGTTTTAAATCAATTCAACATCTTATTTAAGTTTGATCACGTTATTTGGAACAACACTGGATCCAGCAACTACGGACAAACCAGGAAGGATTACTGAAACCCCCTCCACCTTTTCCGTGTTTGACATTTTTCTCTTCTATCGTACCACATAGAGGCGCTACGCAATCCTCTGCCGCTGCCCCGCATCTACGAACGCTGAACTATCGCGATTTAGATAAATATTTCTAGAAGAACAACGTACATCATGCTGTTTAACTGCAATATCGATAGAGTCCCTTTCTAGCTGTCACTTGCAGAAGTCCAACCTTCTGGAATGTTGTCTCTCGTTTTCAGTTATAATTGCATTATAACGGCCCTATTGCAGAGAATATATACATACAAGACAGACAGACAGACAGACAGACAGACAGACAGACAGACAGACAGACAGACAGACAGACTAAGGATATGATATTTTGCACAGTACTTTGTAAACACATATAGAAAGAAGATTAACGTATATTGTACAAACTACAAACATAGGCAACGATCAGGTCAGCTAACAAGTAACAAACATTCGGTCATGTCTATTCTGCGAAGCACTATGTCATGGTGCTCAGACTCTGACTGCACCGGTCCTTCGCCCGGCTGAAGATGCTGCTAGCAAACAAACAGCAACCGTGACCGGACACTGTCCACACCGGTCAGGTGGGACTGGTGGACTTTTGCGTTCGCGCGGGATCCACCGGAACAGGCAGGCGGTGAATGGACGAGGACTGCTGTACCAGTTGCTGCGAGGACTGCTCAAACGACACAGACGGTGACACGACTTCATGATGATCCGTCAAGAAGTACCTGTACATAGGAAATTAAATTAAAATCAAATGAAAGAAATGAAATCGACTCAAAGAATTTCGGTATTATTTAATTCGACCCCGAGAAGCGAATAATAAAATATGTCTTGTAATTTCGTAGCAAATTTTTCTGCAATTTGATTCTCTTGTAGAACTGTAACATGGAAAATAAGTTGAATACAGTAATCATGAGTTATGGCTGAAATTCTAAAATCAGACAGATTTTAACGGAATTTTCGATATGCAATAATTTTTTTTATACTTGTTTAACCGACCATGAAGCGTACTAATGTAAATCAGAGAAGTTATGGAGTTTTTTGAATTCCGATTTAAATATTAACTTCACATCACACGCGCAATAAATATTTTCCCCTTTTTGTTAATCGACTTCACATAAAAATTGTAGCAAGCTCGTTCAAATACGCTTAATTTTTTTAACCCGAATCAAAACATAATTTCAATATTGTTGAAATGTGAATGCATGATAAACCGTGAGTGCACAGAGACTTGCAGTACATTAATTTTCTTCTTTAGTATTTTAATTTAAATTAATAAAGTATTAACCGTACAGGGAGGTTTCACAGGAAGGTCCTGTGATTCTTTATCACACACACACACACACACAACAGAGGTGTTTTCAAATTTTGCAAGTAAGTGCAAATTTAATCTTAAATCAATCGAGACGATTTTAAATCAGTCAAATGAAGAATGCTATACCGACGAGTTTTTATTTATAATTCTTATTTCAAATCACCTTTTGCCCAGTTTGGATTAATTTAATTCCAAATTTAAAATTTAAATTAGTTTTAGATAATTTCAATTTAATAATGTAATAATTTTAATAAATTCAGTTTGATATTTTCAGATTTAATTAATTCCAAATTCAAAATTTTCATTAATGTATTCAGCTTTTCCCCAATTAAAATTAATTTAATTCCATATTTAAAGTTTAAATTGAATATTTTTTGGATTTAATTAAAGTTAAATTTAAATTCAAAATTGTGTGATTTGAAAAGCGACACTAACCGGTGGTGGAGTGTTCCGCTGATCAATTGGTGCTGATCCGCCGTGTCCCGCTCCTCTTCCGGCACGGTGTGGAGGTGGTAAATGTTGGGCGGTGGCTTGATCGAGCTGGAGCGTCGGAATCCAGCGACCTTGAGGCGGATGTGTTGCTCCCCAGTCATGGCCATCTGAAGGGCAGCCGAGGTGCTGCCGTAGGCGGACACGGATCCGGTACGAACACGACGGGTGGCTTGAGCGCGACCCAGAGCGGCTTGCAGTTCGCTTTCATCGTTGGCGAATGGGTTAGCGGCAGCGGTATTGGACGTCCGGGGGAGGAAGACCTTGGTCTCCACACGGTTGAAGGTTTGCGTGCCTGTTGCTAATCTGTTTCAGAATATGTTTTAATTATTTAATTTTCATTTACGTCATTTTTAGCTGATTAATATTAAAAAATAAAAAAAATTCAACTTCAATGATTTAATTTAATTTAACTTAGCTGAAAATTTAGAATTTAACTGAACTTAATTTAACGAGAAATGGTTCAACTGACAGAATAATTTAAACTGACTGATACTGAATATGCAAAATTTAACTGAACTGATTTAATGAAAATTAAATATGAATTAATGTAAAGATGAAAACTGACCAACTTAACTGATTTTATTTTATTAACTCAACTGGACGGAGCATTTGGTACTGACCTTAACATAGTTTACAAAATGGGTTCAGCTGACCAGAAAATATTTTCAATTTACAGTAACATTCAACGGATGATAAATAAGTTATTTTATATTTACATAAATTGTTCGCCATCGATTGTTAAATTTGATCATTTAAATAAGTCTTAGTTGATTAAGTTCAATGATATAAAATAGATTACGATAGGCTTGTAATTAAATAATTAAATGATTAAAAACTTTACAATTTAATTTAAAACTATGGGGGTGATAAAATGTCGATTTGTAATTAAATTAAATTTATAAAATATGACACAAGCGTTGATTTACATTCTATTTTAATTCAATTTAAAATTCTGGAGAACATTGTCATTATTTTAAAATTAAGACGGTTTCAGTGAGAAACTAGTATTATAAATTGTATAGAAAAGTATATTAATAATTTTATTATTTATGTCAACATTTTTTATCATATTAACAATCACTCAATGGTACCTACAAGTTAAGGTTAGTCTGATCCGGGAGTTCTTGCTGCAATATCCGTTGGACGACTGACGCTCGGAACTGGTTCTGTAATTGTGAACAGCCGGAAATAATTACTACAGACTTGGGGGCAATTTGTCCGCTAATTTTGTGTGTGTGAAAATGGTTCCTCGAATTTCGTATACTCGTACAATGGAATTGAAGGTTCCGACTGTGGAATGGTCCGGCGGAGTGGTGTGGATTGTCGGTTCCTCAATAGCAATGCCGTCCTGAGGGACGAGAAAGAAGACAGCGTAGTCGGGATAGAGAACCCGTCCGGACTAAAAATTGCCAACAACATCGCCAAAGTAAAAAACACATACATTTTATTTGCGTGAAAAATTATATTTCCCTCTGTATTCTATATTTCTATATATATTATAAATATATACATTTCAGTATGCTGAAATAAATATTATTAATATTGATATTTCGACATAGTTATGTTTTTAAGAATGTATTTTTATGTGTGCAGTTATGTTATATATTTCTATATATATATATTGCAAATAGATGTATTTCAATATATCCATAAATATGATAATTATCTGAATGTTTATAGGATGTCTTGTGGATTCAAATTGCACGAATGTCAAAGAAACGCATGTATAAAAGATGGTTTCTAATACCTGATCAATGGAAACAGCACGGCCACTTTTGATCTTGACGGTTTTTGTGGCGTTCGGCATTTTCGAGGGCGCACGATGGAGTCTACTGGTGCCCAAGTCCACGACGGCTCCCACAATCAAGAATACATCAGCGAAGTCCAGTTCCGCGACAATCTGCCCCGGTGAGGCCAGCCTAATGACTCCGCCTGACAGACGCATTTTCTCATCGGTATAACTTGATTCCTAAAAAAATTATGATTTGACCAAACTTTAATTGCTAAGCCATACGTAAACAGACAGACAACATACAAAGGCACAGGCACCAATACAAACGAAAACACAGAGACAGAGACAGGGACAGATTCAGGCACAGGCACAGACACAAACGCATACACAGACTTAGCGAGGCACAGACACAGACACAGACACAGACACAGACACAGACACAGACACAGATGCAGACACAAACGCAGACACAGACATAGCGAGGCACAGACACAGAAACAGACACAGACACAGACAGACACAGACACAGACACAGACACAGACACAGACACAGACGCAGACACAGACACAGACAGAGATACAGGCACAGACATAGAGACAGACACATCAGACAACAGAGATTTGTGCCGTTTTATTCTTCCGAAAAACTACCGAAAAATTATGCATCCGCAGCTCAATGTTGATCACCACTGAGACGACAATATGCTTCCACATTTGCTTCTCCAGCTCCGGAGCCAATTTAAATGCTTCGAAAATCCTGTCCGCCGGGATGAAAATGGTATCAACCTTGGTCTCTGCCACAACATAGGACCGCCTTGGGAAACCAATCAGCAGAGCCTGTTCATTGAGGGCGTTTCCCGGGAGAGCGTACTCGACGTTCTCCACCTTGCCTTTTTTAGTGGTGGATGATTCATCAAAAACGGTCTTAATGTTATCGGTGCTGTAGATTTCACCAAGTTTCTCGTGGTCCCTGGTGAGGTTTGGGGTCTTAAGCAGGGCGAGGCCGTTGATGATGACGTAGATACCGTCTGCGACGGCGCCCACGTTGAGGAAGGTCGTGCCAATCTCGAAAGACCGCTCTTGATAGCAGTGCCGGAGCACTTCAAAGATGTGTTCATCCCCGGACACCCAAGGCATGTTACGGAGCCGTCTTTCCGGGTTGCGCATTGGCATGCGATGCGGGAGGTTGCCAATTTTTTCCATTGAAATCTCAAGTCCCTGAAGCAATGAAAGCGCGTGCTTAAGACAGACACACTTAAACAGATAAGGAGGCAGACAAGCAGACAGACTACTAGACAGATTGGGAAGCTGAGAGACAGAGAGACAGATAGACAGGCAAACTGCCTTGGAGCTTACATTGTCGATTTTAGCGAATTCGTTTTCTTCCAGGATGCCCTGATGTTTTAGTTGAAGAACGGCTCCTACGATTGTGTTGAAAATCGTTCTAATAGCTTGACGGGTTTTCACAGCCGTCGCAATGTCAGGTCGTTGCTGATTCAACACTCCTATATCGTGGGCTATTTCACGGGCATCCTGCTCTGCCTCGAGTCGATAACCAATAGCCATCGGCTGGAACGAAACCAGCTGATTCATCACCAGTGACACTTCCTCCTGGGCGACGACGAAGCCTCGCGCCACGTTGTAGGCCTCATAAAGGTGTCCGGTCACGAAGATGTCGATCAAATTGAGAATGTGAGGTGTCAATGGCTAAACAATTGTCATTAAATGAAATTTCAATATCGGAAGTAAATTTCAATATCGGAAGTAATTGTTAGCAATAAATCCAGGTATAAGTAAGATGTATTCTGTAAAGGGGAAAAAGAAAATAATGCAAAAATAAACTTTACACGTGTTTGCTTACCCTTAGTAAACGAAGAGCCCGGCTGGCACGGAGTATACGAACTAAGCGAAGTACACGCACGGCAGCCGGGTTCAGGCCCCCCAGTGCATTCTTACTCAGCAATCCGGGATCAATCAGTGTGACGGTGTCCAAAATGATATCCATGTAAGTCAGCAGGAGAATGAGGAAGTCCAACTTGTTCCAGGTAAGCAGGGACTTTCCAAAGTACTGCTTCACTCCCAATCCCACCATCTGTTTATAGCCAAAAATATATACAGGATAAATAATAATATGTCGAAAATAGGAAGAATAGACTGAAATAGACTTAATATATACTAAAAATATATCTTTAACTAACTTTGTACAGTACAAGACTTGCACTTGTATATACAAAAAAGTCTCGTGCAATGCATAGACATTGTACAGTACATTAAAATAACATTTTCTGGATTCGTATATAATTTGCATATAGTAAAAATAATAAAATAGAAAATTAATTATAGAATAAAAATAATAATAAAGAAAATTACAGTTAATGTATAGAGGAAAATAATATAGAAAAATAATTATAGAATAAACATGATAAACAGTATAATTAATATATAGTAAAAAAGGTCCCACTATAATGAAATTGCTAAGTTTCAGCAAATATGACCCAAAAACGAGTGGTTAGAAATGTGGTAGCATTCTCGTGTATGATTGTGTGCCCAAAAAAGCATCACGTATGATGACATAGCCGTATGAATCCCATAAAGGGTGTATGTATAAAAGATACTAGTTACAGTTTGTAGTTGTCTTTAGTATTTAGTGATTTTTTAGTTTTTATTTAGTAGTTACGTAGTTACTTTCTAATTGTACATTATTATTTATTTATGTATTTTTATTTAGTGATTTTTTAGTTTTTATTTAGTAGTTACGTAGTTACTTTCTAATTGTATTTTATAATTTGTATTTACTTCGCTGTAATTTTAGTTCTAGCGGTTCATAAAAATAGTTGTGAATTAATATCAACGTAATATCACACGTTGACCATGAATATACAATTTCTTATTACAAGGCTAATGATTGTCTTTGTCATACAGTATGGTCGGATCAGGGCGTTAAAAGTAATGATGTATACAAATAGTTTGATATTTGGGAAGGCGGGCTTGGAAAACTAAAAAAAACAGCCAGTTGGCAACTTGTCGAGAAAAAACACTCGCGGACAATCTGAAAGCCTAAAACAAAGAGTTAAAGCACAGCGGTGTGCGGTACCGGTACTTTAGTATATTGTTAACGCCACTGTGAATCAAGATTCAGCACGGTCAATTTGTGTTTTCAGTGCTCAGGGAGTTGAGCATATTAAGTAAAAATGGCATTTAAATTCTTAATTAAAAACACATAAATACAAACTAAAAGCTACAATTAGAAAGTACAATTACTTAACTACTAAATAAACACTCTGTACAACTGAAAAATACAACTAGAAAATTAAGTTCTAAAAGCAACTACTAACTAATACTACCACAAATATGCATACCCTTCATGGGGTACGTATGAAAGCCCAAAATACGGCATGGCTGCTGTCATTGCATACTGATGTACCTTTAGCAGCGCTTCCGCCGTGTAAATCATTCCAAATCCGAGGTTGAGGAAGACCATCACTTTGGTCATTATGTGCGCCTCAACACTGTCGTCGTCCGGCGTGGCGGTCAACGAGTAGATGGTCAGAATGACGTTTGCTATTATGATTCCCTGGATGGTGTCCTCGAACTGAGGTGTCTGCACCATGTGGAAGATGTGGCGGCGAAAACGGCTCACGGGTGGCACCAGATGGCTTTCCCGGTTTTTCTCGTAGTCCGAGTAGAATTTACCCATTTTTGTTTTCTAAAATAATACGTACGAACTAGGGTAAAATTACATAACAAGGGGCGAAATATTCAGAGGAAAAATGAGGGAAACACATTATGTACTCTGCAATGCTTGCCCAGTGAGCGATGAATTAATATGTAAGTGCACTCTTTTAGTGTGTCCTTCTAAATAAACATGCGTAACCCATTCGCAGTTTTAATCTAGATTTTAACGATAGAAGCAAAAGATATATCCCACCCAACCAAAAGAGAGACGCAACTTCTACTGCCCACCAAAAATATAAGGTCCACTGACCTCAAGAAATTGTCCTGATATTTTTCGCCTTTGTACAAATTTTAAGTCATACAAATTATACAAATTTTTAATTCATTTTCTATGTAGTAAATAGTTTAGAAAACAGGTCAGGACGAAATTTTCCGGTATTAACCGTTCCTTCGTTAAAGACTAATTTTTGCAGTGGAACGACATCACAGATGGTAATGGACCTTTTGATGTTTTTGAAATTATTTTCCGGAAATATTAACGCAATGTTTGCAGTTGGTTCCGACAGCGTTTAAATACATTATTAGTACTAATAAAAATAAAATGGTTATCCCTGATTTAAAAAAACAGTTTGATGGTTTTTTGTGCAAAATAAACACTCCATTTTTTGTGCCAATCTAAAACTGAATTTTTGAACTATTTTCTTAATTAAAAATACTACAAGTATACTGCGGCACTCTAGGGAACTTACAATAGACACTGCAAAATCCGAAAAAAGGTATTTTCTGATGTCCCGTGCGGTGACGACGTTCTTCATGTGAGCCAGTGCTTCGTCCGCCAAACTGTCTAATATCTTCAAGGCTGCTGCAGTCAGCATGCCGGATTCGTACTGGCGTCGGAATGACATCTTCTTGGCCTTGACGATCCGGCTGATGGCCATCTCATTCAGTTCTGTGATTTCTCGCGGGAGGGCGCTTATTTTGTCGCAGTCCGGACACTTGACTTGGGCTGTGAGAACTCGGCCGTTGATTTGATATTTCTGCGAGAGAAAATATATTTCGATATCTATCATCAGACAAGCAATAAGAAAAATGCAAAAAAATATTTAAACAAACAAGCAAATTGTACTACTTGTCACGTATTATCTCTTCTTAAAGAAGTATGTGTTAATTCGAGATAACAGGACAAATCGGTTTTCAATTCAATTTTAATATCTTATTAATTCAATCAAAATGGTAAGTTTTATAAACTAGTCAGTTTTTATTTGTTTAAAATAGTAGTTCTCGTTTTCTGCCGATTTTCTCGATGGAATAGAAGAGACCAGGCAATAGTGCATCAGTAACAGCAAACAGATATGAAGGAATTCGCCCTCCAGAGTGGTCTCATTTCCTTGTGAGTCTTGCGTGTTAAAACTCTGAGTATCTATCCAAAACTTAGTAATTCAGACGAAATCCACGTAATAATGTTTTCAAAAAAAATGTCCAAATGGTTTAGGGAAACCTAATGACGTCACGCGACGTATTTTGAAACAAAATTTAAAACGTAAACGTTTGCAAATCTAAACTACTTCTGTGGAAGACATATTGGAAACTGAAAACAATTGTTCGTTGCTAAAACGTTCGGTGACCGGCTTGAGTTTTCAACTCAAACAAAGCGCCTGGTTGCCCTTAAAGCAGATATTTTTTCGCACCCTGGTCTGTTGCATTTGCCGTTCTGGGTTGTTGTCTTCCCGCTTGAGTCCCATCTCCTTGCGATCGAGTTCGGTGTGTTTCGCGACCATCTTCCAGTCGACATCGGTGAATAAAGTATCCTGCCTCATACTGGAGATTTGGTCTCTTCGCAAGTCCGTCATCATCTCGAGGAAGCCCTTTCGGGTGAGTATAGAGACCGGTGATTCGGAATGCTCAGCGTTCATTGCTAAAACCAATCATATATATAACCGCAGTAGTATATGATTTCAAAAAATATATGTTAAACTAAAACTCTTTATTTCTTCTATTTATATATAATCACTTTAGAAAATATCTGTGCACGCTTCTCTGCATTTATGATTAATGAAGTATTTACAGAATTTATTAGTTATTCATTATTTTCAATTAATGTTATAATTATTAGTACATATACAATATATAATGTGAAATCACCCATGATTCGAAGAAGTCGAGACATAGTGAGTCCCTGAAACACCTGCGACAGAGCAATCGCTGCGATAACGTTCAACTTGAAGGCCGGATAAGCTTCTTCCCGTGTGTCCAGCAAAGTATCCCCGTTTATTGCTAGCAGATTTTTCAGCACGATCAGCGTCACGGCGCCCTTGGGCGTGGTCCAAGTCATCAGCATGATATTACGCAAATCATATAGCTCCCAGCCGTACTTCATCCGTGATACCAAAGGCCTGACGATATTAAGCGTGGCCAACTGGGACCATACGTTGAAGGCGAAGATGGTGAAGTAGATTGCTAGTTCCTTGGTCCATTCAAATTCGTACGTATGGTCAGTGTTTTTTTCCGAAATGTTGAATGTTAGCTGGGCCAAAAAGTGACCAGCCATAATATAAACAAAGACATCCAGAACGTATGTGAATGTTCCCAACAGTCTGAAAAAAATTAATAACACGTCTCACGAGTCACGCCAGAAAAAGCACAGACAGGAGCAAGCAAATGATGACACAGCTCTTTAGGCAAGTAGGTGCACTGTAACTGAATAAATAGACAAATAGGTAGGCAGTCAGGCATGCATTGAAACAGGTAGGCAGTCAGGCAGTCAGGCATGCATTGAGACAGGCAGGCAGGCAGGCAGGCAGGCAGGCAGGCAGGCAGGCAGGCAGGCAGGCAGGCAGGCAGGCAGGCAGGCATGCAGGTAGACAGACAGACAGACAGACAGACAGACAGACAGACAGACATGTATATTTTAAGTAATCTTACTGATCCACGGTGGCTTGGACCTTTGCACTGATCGATGCCTTCTGAAAATTTGTCCACAGCCCCAAGGCAATTACCGAGGTCAGTCCACTAACTCCACATAAATGGTAACCTCCCCATGCGGTGAGGAACGGCATACAGATGACGATCAAAACCTCCGAAATCCAGTAGTTGTAAACGCGTTTCATCACCGCGCTTAGGAGGATCCCGCAAGCTAATCCTGCCGCGCCAATGATGGAAGAAACAATACATTAAAGTCCCAAACTGATCAAAATCATTATGGAGGCAGGTGTTGGTTTATATTACCCGTGCATGGGCGTACCGAAAGCCGGAGCGGCGATCCCAGCAGTTATAATATTGACAATTATTGTGGTTGCGTCCACTGATCCGGCAGCCGACGTCACCATAATGTCCAGTAGGATGTCGTGCCAGAGGAAAGAGACGCAGTTTCCGATGAGAGCGTTTGCCGCCATCAGAGTTGACACACTCCGATCACATCCTAACAAACCATACAAAGTTGAAGGAGCTTTAAAGGTTTCAAGCTTACAAAACGCGGAAACACAATATAAAACTAATACATTGTATATATAATGTGTTCAAAAACTATAAAAATGTTAGCTTGACGAACTATGCTGAATGAATTATATTTTATTATATTTTGTTTCAATTGTTTTTAGTAAGAAGCCGAACCGAACGTACCTGATCTATCTAATGCATCCTCAATGTTTATGGAATCGGTGGTGGTGACGATGGTACCAAACAGCAAACCCAAAATGACATCCCACGAATCGACATGCCCTTTCGAACCGATCAACAGGGTACTGGAGAAGGCCACACAGGCAATGTCCCCAGCTGTAAAAATAAACATTTATTCGCTTTATGACAATAGCCAATTTATATCAAATTATTATGTTTCCTTAAAATTGACCTGAAAATAAGTGATTTGTGCTCAAACGGATCCAGTTCATTCTCCAAACTCACTTTTAATAATTAATCTTCGCGGCGAAAAATAATTTGGAGTCATTTTACTTTTGCAAAGGACTAATCATTAACCAATTAGCCTAATTCCAAGATTATACTAACCTTAATTAATGTTCCACCAAAACTGTCGAATAAAAAACTTAAATTCAAATTATTCCAACAATTTATCGAGAAATAATTATTTTACTTTCAAAGAAATTTGGAAATAAATTATTTATTCAAAAAATTGATCTGTGATTCTTCCCATAAATCGTTTATTCTCTAAAGGTCCTCTTTAAGTATTAAATAAATGATCTGCGCCGAAACAGAATTCGAAATCGATTCATTTTTTAAATTTATCTTCAACCAATTAGCGTAATTCCAAAATTATACCTCCTTTTAATTATTATCCCATCAAAGCAAATGAAAATAAATATTTCCCATTACCTTTAAATTATAATAAATAATTAAATAATAATAAATATCTTGTAATACTAACAATAATTTATTTAATTAATTAAATAATAATTAATAATAATAAATTATATAAATCATTAGATAATAATAAATAATTTATACTTCCTTTTGGTTATTATCGTCCATCAAAGCAAACAGAAATAATTAATTTACACCCAAGATTATGTTGAAAATATTATTTGCAAATAGTTAGTCTGCTTTCAAGCTGAACAATCCGTCAAGAAATGCTTCATTTGAAGATGATTTTGTTAAGCTTACTGCGGCCCAAAGTGGAGGTGAGGAGGATCTGTTTCCAGAGGATACGTAGCGAGTGGAGCGGTATCTGGTAGGCCGGTGAGAAGAGCAGCAGCGGCACAAACAGCAGCATCACATAATCACCGCGCAGCTTCAGCGCCGACGTGAAGACCTTGGCCACATTCTGGCCGTACGAGTGCTCCCGGGTGAAGTACTCCCCAAAGCCCATACAACAGCCGACCAGCATGGCGATCAGTGAGTAGGGAACGCCGTAAGCCTTACCCCAAAACTCGTGAAAGTACTTGATGATGCAGGCTAGGAGGACGACGAAGCCCGTGGAGAAGACCTCCACGGCGTGACAGTGCGCCCGGAAGAGACAGTCCTCGGAATCCGAGCTGAGGGAAATTGTGGCTTCAGGCATGTTTGAGCATCAGGATCCGCGGTCATGGCTGCATACTCCTTTTCTTTCCTCTCTCCCCTCTGTAGTAACAAAATTATAATAAAAATCTCTCGCGGTGGAATGGTTTCGAATGTTTGCCGCTAGAGTGTGGGTGTTGCTTGGAAACAATCGCCCCATTCGACAAAGAGAGTACATACCGCAGGGCCTTCACTATCTTACATTGACAATCGAGGGAGTTCTCATACAGTTGTAGAACATCAGTTTTTAACCATTTTTCTCCGTTAGAAATTATTTCTTAGACAATATATGTTTTATCTTCAGTCCACTAGCACCAACTTTTATCCAGTCCTGTTGTAATGAGAAGACGACTGCAGACCTCTAGCCTCCTCTCTCACTTTCTTTGTCTTAATGTAATTTGATCCCTCTTCTTACATTTGTGGAACGTTCTCTGCAACCACAGAAGAAGAGGCAGAGCTCTCTGTTTCTTGTGCTGTCCTGCAGCTGTCTGGGTCCTCCGTCTCTTCCCATCCAGCTGCTGCTCTGTCCCTCTGCATGTACATTGCTCACTACCGAGTTTGCGCTGCCAACTTAATCCAATACTGAATGCCTGAACTCATTGGTAGTCTGTGTGCCCTATTCTTTCACACAATCAGGCAAATCTTTGACCGAATCACCTGACCCGCCAAAACCGAAATGAACGGCTAGTATTGGCCCGTTTGACGGCTCGCGGGCAGGGCTATCAAATGGACTAATGTTCAATGTCGAGAAATACGACTGACCAGCAAATATTTTGCAGAACATCATTGGTTAATAAGAGCCCATGAAATTTGTTGATAAAATCGAAGCCTGCTGAAACGGGTCAGAAGCAGACAGGTGTAAAGGCTTGCATTGCCATCCCCCTCAATGAGGCCTTTTACAGTTTCCGCCGCCTATCGGCGGGCGCCGCTTGGTGCAATTTATGAAAATCCCTCGAGGATCAGAGCCGATTCAGACGATATTCTACGAAGTGACACGCTGAATCTCCGTTACTTATTAGACTCAATTGCGTTTCCATTAGTCGATTTACGGTAGTTGGATTAGTGACAAAATTGAGTGTAGTGTAGCTCCTCCTACACGTAGCCAATAGGGCCATTTGGATGCGGCAGTCAGTAAGCAGTGTACATACGCTGGCTTTCATGATTTTTCTCGGCTTTACAAATTCTTCAGTGGCATAACTTTCTACCAAGTAAATCCTATAAAAATGAATGGCTAACTTTATAAGCAATTCTTTTCGTTCGCTCAATGTTCTAAATTTCGTTCGCTCAATGGTCTAAATTTTGTTTTGAAACAGCGGATCAGCCAACACGTTCTTTCTGTCTCGAAACCGTATCTCGCTGATGTGAGGCTTATTTTACTTGGGGCATTATTCAAGTGTGAATTCAGAATGACTTGGAAATACTTTTTTTTATTTAGACCTAATTCCGTGATGAAAATAAAAATTTATTTTTCGCCAATAAAATTGGACATCGTTTTTGGGTGATGGGAATGTGATATTTCAAAAGTTGAGATTTCAAATTCCAACGGAGTACATTGGAATCTGAACTGTTTCACGATTTTTCCGCGCTTTCGGAACCGCGAACTCGGGAACTTCATTGTGTTGTTCAGTACGTGTGTACTGTGTACGTGACATTTATACAGATACAGTATTGTGTACAGGCTGTTAGAATAACCGGCATAATTTTTAAGTCACAGAATATTAAATGTATTAAATATATTTGTATTGCTATTATTATTATTATTATTATTGTTATTAGTTTTATTAGTAATATTATTAATGATGTTATTATTATTATTATTATTATTACCACAAATTAAATTTTTTTAAACATATCATTACTAATATTACTACTATTATTACTGCCACTATTATCAATAAATGATAGGTTTACACACATTATGTCGCGTCATTAATTCATAAGAAAAAATGCAACACAATAAATCTGGTGTAAAGTTTGCGCTTTCTGTGTCTACAGGCTGTTTATCATCTGAGCAAAATAGCCAATAGAATGGGAACTCCAGAGAGGCCCCTGTCAAGTTCTAGCGAGACCACGTATGACTCCTGCTGGAAATATCTTTTGTTGGGTTAAATCAATAAATAAGATAAAGAAGATGTATTGTATTTTAATGAGTAATCAATTAATTTTTACTCCAGCAGTCAAATGCGATTATTAACGAGCTGATATTTCTTAAACTGTTGCTCTTCCAAAACTCTTTTAAATAAATTAGATTCGGTTTATCTTGGAAAGGTAAGATTGAGGAATTTAGCGGGAATACCGCAGCTAATAATGTCATTCGAGTATTGTTTCTATGCGAATACACAAAGTCAGTACAGTCCTCGTTTTTGCAAAAAGAATTTAGAAAATAAAATAACTTCAAATTGAATGAAACAATAAAATTAACAAATATCTTATATTTTAATTAATAACACTAATTATTACTTCTTATTTTTTGTAAAATAAAAAAACACAATATCAGGGCTGTACACAAGCGCAGTATCTAATAGGTTTAACGCTAACATTTAGAAGATGACTGAATCTTGCACACTTTGCTAAAATTCAAAATAGCTAAGCACCGCGGTACTAGCTGGACGTGACAGCGAGACGCGGACATTTTTTCAGCAGGAGCAACGCCCAAATCTTTTAAAACCGAATCCACAGAACTTTATTCTTAAATAGGACGCGTGGTGAAAACTTTGTCGCAGCTGAACTGGAATGAATTTATAATTGTACAATTTATGTCTGTATGCAGTTTGAACGAATACCGTTTTTAGCATTCAACCGGAAATTGATTATGCAAGTGATTCCAGGCGCATGTCCTAAATGTTAAACAAATTACGCAGGATGAGTTAATTTGATTTTCCGGGCAAGATTGCGTCGAATCGAATCGAATTTCGGGTTTACATACATCTGTGTGTTATTACATGTGTGTTAAGTTATTGCAATTACAGTAGTACATGTGCGTGAAAGGTGCGAGCTCACGCACAAATCACGGTCCAAGGTGAAAGTGTGACGACACTTATCGTTAATCGCTTATCTGCGAAATATTTAAAACAATGGTTCACGTTCCTTTGCAAGTTGCAACAGTTGCATTAACACAAGCACCGATGACTTCATTCTTTGGCCTGTGTTTCCTCTTTCATCGCTGTTCTTCTTTCCATTGACATACTTAACGGTGAGAAGGTGGGTAGATTGAGGAAGCAGCACAGTCATCCAGCATGCCAACGCATCCGCCCCTGCAAGTGCAAGGCGCGCGGCACAAGAAGCTTTCATTACCCCAACTTCGGACCGGGCCGATTATTCAACATGGCCGACCGTGAAAATACTCCGCTTCGCTTCGTCCTGGAGGGCGGTGTGGGCTGCGGAAAATCGACCCTCATCCAGCAGCTCCAACAACACTCGTCCACTTCCCATTGGCAGTGCTTCCTCGAGGTTCGTTGATAAATTGATTCGTGTTGTTGCCAGTCTCGTTTCCTGGTTCTCTGTCTGTGCGACTGTCTGTGAGTCTGTACGTGCGTCTTTGTGTCTGCTTGCCTGCCTGCCTATTTGTCTGTCTGACTGCCTTCCTGTCTGCCTCCCTGAAGGTCTGTCTGCCTGTCTGCTTGCCTGCCTAACTTTTGGTTTTGTGTGCTTGCATACCTGTTTTTTGCTTGATTGACTGAACCTGACTGTCTGAATGTCGGTCTTTCCGTAGGTCTGCCTGACTGCCTATTTATTTGTTGCTGTTTTAAGCTATCTTGAACTCATTATTTCGCTCCCAAATAGCCTCTGTTACGTTGGAAGGACTTCAACGGTATAGACTATCTTGACCGCTTTTACCAAAGCCCAAAGGCGCCTGGATTCTGTAAGGATTTGCAGAGCGTCGTCCTGCACAGCTACAAGGAGCTGATGGAGCGGACCGTCACCGGTCCAGTTCAGCTGTACGAGCGCTCGGCCTACTCTGCCATGGAGATATTCTGCCCCGCCAATTTCGACAAGGAGTTCCTTAACGTTGATGATATGTCTAGTCTGGAAAAGCAGTACCGTAAGGATATCATACCGCTTGGGGAGTTTCACGGCTGGATTTACCTGCGCACGACGCCACAACTGTGCTATGAGCGGATGAAGCAGCGCGGCTATCCGAACGATGGTTTGCTGGACTTGGAGTATGCCCAAGTGGTGCACGATTACCATGAGGAGGTGTTTGGCAGCAAGCCCGGGACGTTGATTGTGGATGAAACGTCGGCTGAACAGGTCTGTGTAGCCTGGGCTGCCTTGTCTTTCTGACTGTCTGTGTCTTTGTCTGGGTCTAAGTCTGCGTGTGCAAAGGTGGCCCGTGTCTGTGTCTGTGTCTGTGTCTGTGTCTGTGTCTGTGTCTGTGTCTGTGTCTGTGTCTGTGTCTGTGTCTGTGTTGTGTTGTGTCTGTCTATGGATGTGTCTGTCTGTGTCTGAATCGGCGTCGATGTCTCTGTCGGTTTCTGTGCCTGTGCCTGATTTGCAAATGCTTCAATACCCATTTCATTTCTCATCCCCAGAGCGTGGCGCTAAAGATGAAGGCGGTTATCACGTTTGTTCAGCGGAAGCTGTATGAGACTGGCGTTGTATATGTGGCGTTGCCAGATGGATCTTTGAACTTGCGGACCTGAGGCAGGGACAGAATGCCGATTCTCTTAACTCCGTCAAAGCTCGCTCATCTCTTTTGTTCTCAATAATTTTAAATTTCAACTTGCGTTTTCGACTGAAAAGATACCAATTTGTTTTGTGAATACTGACTGCTCAATCGGGTTTGATCTTCGAGTACGGTGGCGAGTACACTTTACGCACAAGTTTTCTCCTCTTTTTTAGTCTGATTTTCACTTTATTGAACCTTTTTTTCTTTTTTGCTCCTTTTTTGTTCAGATTTATCATTAAGAACAGTAGCAACGCTTTCTTGAAAGCCATTTGTACATGTACCTATAGTTCGTAGCAAGATGCTCTGAAGTTGATCTAGGGAAGAATGGTGAAAAGAATAAACACGAGTGGCGGTAAAGTAATTTAAAAATGCGTTTTTCCCTGTCGATTCGACATAGGAGGTTTTGAGTGTTCTCACAATCAATGCAAGGGACACAGGACAATGAAGTTTTTAATTTTTTGAAAGACTTTCTCTGAACGGTTTTTAGTTTAGTTCTTTCATTAACCACTGTAGAACTTTTAGTTTTAGTCGAAATTATTTTTTGCTTACTAGAATTCTTGACGAGAAAAAAAAATTAGCTTAGTATTTTTTTGGGAAGCGAAAAAAAGCTAAAACAAAAATTTATGTTAATCACTAGAAGTTTAATTTTAGTTTCAGTTTAGATGTTTTAGTCAATTAAAGTTTGCGCGACTATTGTCTAGACAAAAAGGGGCAAAAAAGTTTGTTTTTCGTCAAAAAAGTTGCCCTGTTTCTGTTGAATTCATTCCTGGGCAGTTCTCAATTCCCTCAGAACAATCTCGCCGTACCGGTTTATTTGACAAGCAGTCGAATTTTCATTGAAAAAATTACACAGAGCACTACAAAGATTTGTCGATAATTGAACGCAAAAAAAGAACGCCTAATTCCGACCCAGAACCAAAGCTCAAATTTTACATTAGCGTTTTTCGGGTGGCTGCAAAAATCGTGAGGCACTTCGGCCGCCGGTCGCCGAGCTTCCGGAGTTCCGCTTGGAACTGGGCCCGTTCTGTTGCTGCTGAACCCCCGGCGACGGCGGCGGTATCCGGTGGTTCTCCTCCACCGGATAGCTGTGACTCCGCCCAATCTTCCGGTAGCAACACAGCTTCACCAGCAAAATGACAATAATTATGAAGAAAATGATGGCGAAGGCCGCGGCTAGCCACATCATCGTGGAGTAGTAGGTGGATATGGGCGCAGAAATGGGCGAGGAGTAGTCGCCCTTATCGGGGTCCATACTGGCCACCATCGGTATGTAACTGTTCCAGAAGACCACGTGTTCGTGGCGATAATGTTGCTGGCGGCGCGGTAGGGACGCACTAATGTTGAGATAATACTGACTGTCGTCGCTGTAGCGGTACTGAGTCCAGCCAATCTTTTGCGTGAAGTCGTTGGTCCCAATAGGATCGCTGGTAAGACATACAATCGACGGTTTGATGAGAGGATAAACAGATAGACAGATAGACAGACAAACAGGCAGACAGACAGACAGGCAAACAGACAGGCAAACAGATAAACAAACAGACAGATAGACAGATAGACAGGTAGACAGATAGACAGATAAACAAACAGGCAGATAGATAGGCGGACAGATAGACAGATAGACAGATAGGCAAACAGACAGGCAAACAGATAAACAAACAGACAGATAGACAGATAGACAGATAGACAGGTAGACAGATAGACAGATAAACAAACAGGCAGATAGATAGGCGGACAGATAGACAGACAGACGAACAGACATACAGGCAAACAGATGGTCAGATAGACAGACAGAAAAAGAAACAGACTAATAGAGGGACAAACAGACAGATAGAAAGAGAGAAAGAGAGAGAGACGGACAAACCTATTCAAGGCAAAGTTGATCCACAGTTTCATCATCAGATCGCTGATGACCTTGTCCAGTTCCTCTTGGAGCTCCATGCTGCCGAGTACAAAGGGGCATCCAAAAAGATACTTGAGGTCCACCCCGTGGTAAGCCCCAGTCCACGCGGGAAGGCTATCGTTCTGGCTGTGGTAATCGAAGACGTAAAAGTATGTAGGAATGGCGAGTTGTGAGTGGTAGCGAATTGAGCGGAGAACACCCGACGTAAATATGGCATCCGTGAGCATCTTTAACAACGATAAAATAATAACAAATCGATAGGAGGAGGCAACAATGGATAAATAATAAGGGATTTGTTAGTCACGGGACTGTAAAATACCTGGCCATAGTTCTGTCGCATTGTGTTCATCGATTCCTCGCGGGCAGTATCGATGTAATAGAACTTCAAGGCAGCTTCGATTTCTCGGGGGTTTTTGTAGCCGGCTTCTTCCACCAGGCGGGGAATGACTTTGTTGATGACAAACTGCTTGGTCAAATTGAAGGTCTTGTCTCTGGCGTGCACCCCGGGCAAGTTGTCTGAAGAGGAAATCAAAATAAATTCTCAGCATGTAGGATTCTTGATATGGCAGCCTAGTTGTGTACCTCTATCTGTCTGTCTGTCTGTCTGTCTTTCTGTCTGTCTGTCTGTCTGTCTCTGTGTCTTTCTGCTTGCCTGTGTGTGTGTGTGTGTGTGTGTGTGTGTGTCTGTTTGTGTCTGTTTCTCTGTCGCGTTTCAGTCTCAGTCTCAAATGCTTGCTTGCCTGGTTACACACTCGCCACTCTTTGCTTGGATTGTCTATCTTTTTGGATCCCCGTCTGTCTGCCAAACAAATGCTCCTACTTCTATGCCTAATGTCATTTCGTCGTATCTGCTATGCTTTACACATGTCAAGCCTCTAAATGCAAAAAAGAACGGCCGATTCCTGAAACCCTCTGCATCGGTTTAATCGCATTCTCACGTGCTGCACAGACAAAAGTGCCCATTCTTTCAATATGGTTCGCTCTTTTTCTTTTCTTTTTGTTCCGGTCTGGGCTCGACTTACACAAAACGATGGTAGCCTCGTCATCCGTGACTCCGATGATGATCGATTTGTTTTGCATTCTTCCCTTCTGGAGCATGATCTCCGGCTCCTCCTGGATCCAGTCGCCGTCCACGACGGGCGCCCAGGGGATGCTGAATAGTTGCTGTCAGGGAGGAAAATGGGGAAACTTGGGTTTGGGGGGAGATTGTTAAAAGTGATTGTAAATTATTGATGCTAAATGACCACACAGACACACAGACAGACACAGACACACAGACAGAGCTAAACGACGCGGGACTCAGTTTCTTTTTGTGTGTATGCCTGTTAGCGTGTGTGGGTGTGTGAGGAGCTGTCATAACTCGTTCGAGGCAGTCAAGCGGAACTAAAGGAATGAGGGATATGGATATAAAGACATCATGCCACCGAACTTACGGAAGAACGCTGGAAAAAAATCAGAGCAAATAATAAGCCAAAGAAAGAAGGCAAGTCGTGTCAGCCTGGAAAATAAAAAGAAATAAAAGAGCATTGCCGCTTTTTTGCAAAGTTGCGAACAGAAAATAATAGTTAAACCATAGAAGTAAAAACAACCCAATATTTGAATAACAACACTCAAGTCAAATTACAATTTAATCAGTAAATAAATAAAACTGGCTTATCGGAGCATGAAAACCAACATTAACAAAAATAAAGAAATAATAAGTAACATGCACGACAACAGCATATAAAAATGAAAAGTAAAAAGGAACGCTGTGCAAAATAAATAAAGCAAGCATACTTAAACCAAATGAAATACGCATCTACTGTACATGCATATACTGTCTGAGAAACATGACTGCAACATAACAATTTAGCGTAATTATGATATATAAATATGTATAGTATGATTTAAATATGACACACTAATAAATATCAGTCAACAAAGTTCTAAAATAAGCACATGCGTTTGCTGCGATTGATGTGATTTAAGCACAATTAGAATATTTCGATGAGTGTTTTTAGTATGAAACGTTGTTGCAGTGGATAAATGTTAATAAGTGACTGTTAAACGGCTAAAAATGAGATCAACCTAAATCATCATTTAAAATAGAACAGAAGATGGTGATAATGGAATAAGCGTTATGATCTGTAAACTCAATATGAAAGTATATTAATTAGTAATACAAAGCGTCATCTAACTGTGCTTGAATAAAAAAGAAAGCACAATTTGATATTAACTAAGAAACTTTGTAATAGGAAAGAGAGATGTGATTGGTTTTTGACAGTAGTTCTAATGCATAAAGTCAGAGAGAGATTAGCTTTTGTAAATTTATTTAGAGAAACTCCAAAGACGTGCAAGTTGTAGGTACGGGGTTGGCTTACCCCAAGGTCGGTGTACCACAGTATTTCCGACTCATTCTTGTGGCGCAAACAGGAAACCATGGCGGACGACGGAGTCTGCGGACAGTTGACGGCTTCCGCCAGGAACCGGGCATTCTCCGCCGGCATCCGCTGGATCGCCCACGGTGCTAGGGCGACGCCCGAGTGGAGCACGGCATTGGTAAATAGATCTGCCAAATATGCAATCACGATTTGTCAACTGCTGCTCTTCCTGTGTGAGGTCGCTCAACCCCGGCTAAAAGATTAATGGATTTTAAACGGCAGATTAGCTTTCAGGATTCTCAGGAAAGCTGAAGCTTTTGTCTGCGCCCACAGACGGAAACGTGCTGGAACAAAAGAAACATAATCTGACCAGACTGACAGACATACAGATAGACCGATAAATAAACAGACAGGGATGAATTCAGGCAGACAATTAAAGTGACAGACATGCAAGCACACAACACCGATCGACAATTCTAACAAGCAAGCAAACTCCCAAATAGAGAGACTGGCAGACGGACAGAAAGACAGGCAGGCAAACAGCCATAGAGAGGCAGGCAGACAGGCAGGTAAGCAGACAGGCAGAAAGGCAGAAAGGCAGACAGGTAGACAGGTAGACAGGTAGACTGGTAGACAGGTAGAGATACAGATAGGCAGACAGACAGACAGATAGACAGGCAAACAGACAGATGGACAGATAGACAGAAGGACAGACAAGACAGACAGACAGACAAACATGCAAGAAAACCTTCATAGCATGACAGACAAACAAAAACGCTTGCAAAATTTGGGCACAAACACATGCTACGCCTTTAGTTGCAGCGAAAGAGCAGCACTCCGTCCGTAATTGTGAATAATGATCGTTTTATTAAGCCAAATCAAACAGAGGGCAAGCTGCAGGCACCTTCAGTTTTTTTTGAGAGGAGATGCAAATGAACAGCGGCTGCTCCGGCGCTCTGTCCGACGAGCGTCAAGTTATTGGGATTTCCGCCGAATCGATCGACATTATCCCGGATCCATTTTAACGCCATAACTTGATCCATGAGGCCGTAATTGCCGGGCGCGGAGGAGTCCGCCGTGCTGAGGAAACCTAAAGATTCGGGGCGACGGAGAAGAAGTTTGTGCGGAGACGGAAAAGGAAATAGGAGAATTACGCAAAGCGGAAAGGAGTTTTCAGTTCCCTCCGGCCTTGCGCAGTGAGGCACAGGCAGTCAAAGGCGACTCATTGTGCACATAATAAATAAATGTCAACCGACGGAAATGTTTGTTTAAATGATGACTCTCACCAAAAACGCCCAGACGATAATTGAAGGTAACCACCACGGACCCCATGTAGGCTAAACGCTCTCCAGGGTGCAGTCCACCAGCGCCCACAATATAGGACCCACCGTGGATGAAAAATATCACAGGATTGGAGGCGGAAATCTGCAATAAAACACTTCATGCAAGCTGGTTCAATACAGTGGATCTGTGGATCTTTGGATCTGTGGATCTGTGTGTCTGTGAGCTTGTCTGTGTGTCTGTGTGTCTTTGTGTGTGTGTGTCTGTCTGTGTGTCTGTCTGTGTGTGTCTGCCTGTGTATCTGTGTGTTTGTGTGTCTGTGTGTCTGTGTGTTTGTGTGTCTTCATGACTGTGTGACTGTCTAGCTGTCTAGCTGTCTTCCTGTTTTGCTGTCTATGTCTTTTACATCCTTTTCGTTGCGTTTGCTTGGTCATTGTGACTGCCTGAAAATGAAAAAAGCTAAAGTTTATTGACTTACGTTTGGTGTAAATATATTCAGGGACAAACAGTCTTCGCTTTGTGCGAACCCAGTGGCAGATGGTGCCGTCCACATCCGGTCACAAACGGACGGCATTTCGCCCGGCTGTAAACACACCGGCCCGAAGCGGCTGCAGTCCAGGGTCCCATTCCAGGATGCTTTGGGAATTGGCGGCTATACACAGAGCAATATGGAGAAGGGTAAATATTTCCAGATTTGATTACAGACACTGTCGTCTGTCAGGCCTTGCCGCATGTGACGACATCCAACGTCGCGTCCTATTGGGTTGGGTTTATTATCTTTCATGTGGAAGTAATTGACTGACTTAGGAACTCCCTGGCTCGGGAAAGATTGATTTGTCAAGGAATTTCAAGTTCAAGGATTTTAAGCGACTGAATAATTCGAAGTGAGCCCTGGCTTGATCGCCTGCAAAATCCAAGTAATAATGAGTGACAGGCAAGGATTGGAAAAAGACCGACCTAAGTTGATACACAGACACCAAAATATTAGGAAGCAAGAGTATTCAGTGTCTAACGGCCACTGCCGTAAATATAAATACGACATAAACACAGAGGCAAATACGGAAAAATGCACAGACAGAGGTACAAACACACACAATTACACATACACATGCAGACAACTATAGACGAAGATACATACACAGCCAGATGATACAGACATACAAACAAGCACAGACACAGACACAGACACAGACACAGACACAGACACCGACGCAGACATAAGTACAGATACCCTATTCAAATACAACGTATGCAGATCATTCCAAATTCACAGCCTTTCTCAGGTCAATATTATGTACACAAGTCAGTCACCCGGAAACTGCGACTCCCATAAACCTTTACCCCACCTGAAAACGCCGGCTCCCGACTGGCGCCTCCGCGTACGGTATCCCCAGAAAGGCAAAAACTCGTTCACTCTTGGACAAACGCGCAGATATGCCCTCCACCGTCCCGGACCGCGTATTCACGATGATCCGATGGCGATGCCGCGACGGCTTCGTCGCAGTGGTCCGGTTAGGCGATGTGACTGCCAAGGTGCTCCCACTGCTCGTCGTGGCCGAACTCCTCAGCCCTAGCACTACTACTCCCGTCAAGGTGCCACACACAAAATAACACACCACCATTAATAAAGGTCCGCAGAGTAATTGCCGCATGTCTGTCCTCATCGTACTGTATATATATATAGAGCGAGGAGGAAGCGTTTCTCACGCCTGCATAAGAAAGTGACGGTCGCTGTTGTACACACTTCACACCACAACACACGC
>LRSR01010340.1:0-19978 GCA_001579985.1 Hypsibius dujardini | reverse complement strand
ACCGGTTCTTTTTATCTGGTTTTTAGCGGTTCGGTTTTTTCTCCAACCGGCTCTTCTTGCACACAGCAAAAGCCTGATTCGGTCGCAATGGAACTGTTTTCAGCCGGTTCGGTTGTCTCCTGTCCGGTTTGCGGTTAGAACCGGTTTCATATTTTTTGGAGCCAAACCGGAAGAAACAATGGGACGGGCTCGGTTAAACGTCCAGTCCAGTTTTTGCAGACCCTACAGGTGACCCCGTTCGCTTTCTTCCATTCTGTTCTTTTATCTAAGCTGTTTGTTCGCTTGTCGAATTAGCTGTTCTCCTTCCCACCTTAAGGATTTCGACCGTCTCAAACCTTTGGGTGCCGACTATAGTTCTTCACGTTCATGTCTGTATGTACTAATGTACCAGTGAATTTACTGTTTGGTGCTCCAGGTGGAAGGAACTACATCAGTGCATCAGTGCATGAGTTTGTTCGACGTTCATGTTATTTATTGTTTTGTATGTCAAAAAATTATGAGCTCTCACATATAATACCCAAGTGGGGAGAAAGTTCAGACAAATTATGATATCATCATTTAAACTAAATTAATTGATCTGATAGTGCGATGAGGCTACCATTGTATAGCTACTTTTTTGACGCTCTTCAAGTCCGCATCTCGCACATACAAGCTGGACGATTGACTCAACGAACGGCTTTTCGGCTCACATTTTTATTGCGCTCTTGAGCATGCAGGCCACCTCAATACATCCACAAATTAAGCAGAGCAAACGGAAGATCTATTTGATGGTTTTTGTTGTTGTTCTTATGACAAGCATGCAAGGAATGAAAGCACACTGAGCCCTACAAATACTACTCGAAGTAAGATCGGTTCTTCGTCTAGCGGCAATACTTCTTTTTTCAATCTCCATGGAATCCCTTCTCGTTCGGACACACCTGTTAAGGTTCGCATCACGAGACCGCTTACTTGCGAGCGATGGTGTCTTGGTTGTCCTGCACACAAAATACACACGTATAAGCGTAAGATTATTAAGGAAACTTTAGCCCGTCTCATGGGCCCAGCAGAAAAATAGTATGCTCAAGTTTAATACCAAAAGGACGACGTCCTTGCCCTGGTACAGACGGCTGTTGGAGTAATCCGCGAATTGAGCGGCCTGCGAGCAGTCAACGTTGAAGAACCAGTCGCAGACTGCAAACAAAAATATAAATGTTAATCATCGATGAAGAAGAATTATAACAACTGCTTTCCCAAGACAATGAACTTACTCAGAGTGATCTGGTTGAAGACCTAATATACAAGAAAAAAAGGGAAAACGATTAAAGCCTCTTCATGGAGGAAGATAAGATCCCAACAATTCAGGCAAGACTGTACACGCACAGACCGACAGGTAAAACAATGTCTGAACTCACGCTCAATTTGGGGCAGATGTAGCTGGTCAGTTGGCCGTTGACGTCGCATCGGTCGAAGAGCTGGCACTTGGAGGAGGCGGAGGTATCAGCATAGAAACCAGGCTTGGCGGGGTTGCAGGTGATGGGACGAGGGCTGGGGATGGCCTGGTTGTCGGGGTAGTCCTTTCCGGCGACGGCGTTGGGGTAGATGGACTGGATCTGCTCAGCAGTGAGGGCACCCTTTCCGCGGAGCTTGGCGAGGGCGTCCCATACCTTGGGGACCTGGTCACCGTTGCCGGCAGCGAGGGCCACACCGAGGACGGCGGCGAGGACGATGAGAGAGGCCTGCATGGTAGTGGTGGTTGGGGTGTTTTGACGGGGAGAAGAAGAAAGGATGAAAAAAGTTATTGTGCTGATTAGCCGGGCGGAGGTTGACTTTTTATATATCGCGATGAGCGTCGGAAGTCTCTTGGTTCTGTTATGTACATCGAAGGGTAACTTTGCGTAACTGTAAAATTGATTATTGCCTGAGAGGCAGGCATAAAATTATGCTCCGGAAATGAGAATTATGTGAGTGCTGCTCGCGAGAGTTCGGTCGGACGGTACTTTGGGCTTAATTAGATTATGTAACTGGACAGACGTTCTCTCGTGGTCCGAGCACGACGACCGTCTGACTGTTGAATGTGTGTGTCAGTGACAAAGCCGCGCCGGGATCATCAATCTTCGCGTTCGAAAATCACTCAGACACACAAGTCAAGATTCTAACCTGTGGGGGACACTTTATCGGAAATGCTTTTATTATACTTCGGCTGTATATTCTGTAATTGATCGACCACCCCGCTGTTACAAGTGGAGCGCACTTTCTCGTGAATCAATGGACGCCCAAGGTGAACACTGCGTGGCCTTGAGCGAGACAAGCAAACTGGCATTTCCGAAGTAGAGAGAG
This sequence comes from Hypsibius dujardini, assembly GCA_001579985.1. Classification (NCBI taxonomy): domain Eukaryota; kingdom Metazoa; phylum Tardigrada; class Eutardigrada; order Parachela; family Hypsibiidae; genus Hypsibius; species Hypsibius dujardini. The sequence goes on along the minus strand of LRSR01010340.1, from coordinate 17,662 downwards.
AGGCAGTCCAACTGAGATTTTATTTAATATTGAGAATTCAACGTTCAAATCTTTTTTTTCAGCTTTTCTCCACTTAAATAATTAATAACAAAACTTTAGTTTATTCGTTTAGTTAACTGGAAAAACTAATACCAAGAAGTTTCTAAGTGAAAGTTTTAGTTAACATTCAGTATTGTTTTAGTTAAGTTTACTTTTGCCTTCCCTACCCCTAACGCCCCATAACTCCTTATTTCTTGCCTCCATGCATCTGTACGACAATTGGCCAATCTCCTTTACATTATGGGACTAACATTTCATAGATACACAGTATTTTTAGGGAATCTCCAAATTGGAATTTCGCTCCATTAAATGAGGTGAAGCAACATGTGGGCGTTTTGTTCACCCCTCACCGAGCTGATGTCGCACACTTTAAAGCTTTGTGTGTACAGATGCGTTTGTAACAGCTTCCGGCGATAAGTCGGGCCACCCTTTTCTGGTTGAAAGTAGACCGTTCAATGAATAGCGTAGGAGGTGGTCCATGTTAAGACCAAAAAAGGGTGTCCGACTTATCGCCGGAAGCTGTTGCAAACGCAGCTGTACATGTGTTACACATAGGAGAGGGAAGCGGATGATCAGATTCAATATCTTTTTTAGGAACAAAGTCAATAACGAGTTTATATTTGTCCGATAATAACAATAATTAGCAATCGATGCGATCGATGGAAAGATCGAGAAGCTCAGTCAATTGATGCCTTAAGTTGAGGTATTTCAAACTAGCACTGAGAACAAACACATTTTATCGTTTATTGAGAGCCAGTCCCTAAAGCTTTCAGACGTTCATCTTCGGCAACGCGTTCCGCTAATCACAAATGAGATGAGACCGGCAAATGAGATGAACAGGAAGACCCCACTAAAAATAGGGTACGTTGAAATATCTACTCGTAACCAGGGACTCGCGTAGGGTCCTTGCAAGTCGGAAGAAGGACCTCGCGTAGTAGGGTAGGGGGTGGGCAAAGTGGCGAAATGCATTGTTTTGAAGATTGAACCTAAAACTCGGCATTTTGTGCATGACCGTTTTGAAACTTGTGAGATTGTGGGATTCTAATTTCCAGGCCCCCGGGATTTCGCAAAGTACTCAGAGCAATAGTTTTTCTATCAAACTTTACTACTCTTGAATGTCTCCAACCTCCCATTTGCATTCATTGGGGAGCTATATTTGACTCCAAAAAACTGAATTAAAGAGGAAAAACCTGCATTTAATAAAAAAACTGAAATTTCGAATTGTGAAAATGTTCTGAAATCTCAGGGGACTATTCGAAATTAGACCCCCACACCCTCACAAGTTTCAAAATGATCATAGGCCGAATTTTAGGTTCAGTCTTGAAAAAAATAAAATTTTTGTCTCTTTGCCCACCCCCTGGACCTACCATGAGGGGTCCTGGTTCCGACTTGTGAGGACCCTAAACGAGGCCATGCTAGTAACCTAGCCCGAATAGCTAAGGGTCCCCAGAGAATATGGGTCTAGCACAAAGATTGATCAATGTTGTTCCGCGACTTCATTTTTTATTTGATTGTGCGCAACCTATTGGGATGAATCTCAATGCTGCGTTGAGTATAACGGACTGCAAGATACAGATGAGATATTGTCAAGAAAGTCGTCAGTGATCACGCAATTGTACAACTGTGGGCAATCCCGTTAAGAGAAATTGAAATTGTAGATGAAAAAAATTGTATTTAATGTGCTGTAGTTGTTCGTATAAATAGACTCCGCAACATCTCACGCGCGAGCCTGAGTTTTAGTAAATGACGAGCTGGTCATCCTGCGAACCAAAATTATACCATACTTAGAAAAATAGATGGAAAAATAACTGCAAAACAATTATAGGGGGTTGTTTACTATAACGCACCAGAAGAACGACGTCCTTGCCTTGGTGACGCGGCTGTTGTTATAATCAGCAAATGTAGCGGACTGCAAACAGTCGACGTTGAAGAACCATTCGCAGACTGCAAGACGAATTTGTATTAATTATTTTTGTTGCTCTAGAGGAGACGCATCTTTATTCATAAAGAGAAGGAACTTACCCAGAGTGATCTGGTTGAACACCTATAAAAGAAGAAAAACGAATGAGATAAGCTTTCGTTGGAAAATCAACAATATTCACATAGATCAAGGCAAAGTCGCACAGATAGACAAACAGACAAAATATGTGATAAATTACGCTCAATTTGGGGCAGATAGCTGGTCAGTTATCTGTTAACGTTACACCGGGTCGAAGTGCTGACACTTGGAGGTATCGGGGAAGAAACCAGGCTTGGCTGGGTTGCAGGTGATTGGATAGGCCGGGATACCTCAATTGTCAGGGTAGTTTTTTTCGGCCACTGCGTTGGGGAGGAGTGCCTGGATTTGCTCCTCAATGAGGGGCTTCATTTCCTCGGAGTTTGGCCAGGGCGTCCCACACCTTGGGGACCTGGTTACCTTTACCTGTGAGGGCAACTCCAAGGACTGCAGAGGGGACGACGAGCAATGCCTGCATGGTGGTGTTGGGCGGGAGATGCGGAAAAGCTGAGAAAGGACTTATATCAAAATGATGAACGGGTAAATGAAGTATATTTTTGTTCCCCTTCTTTTATTTGCGTTCGAACATATCCGAGTATGGCCGTTTCGCATAACTTTAGGCACCTGGTACAGTTAGCCAGCCTGATTGACGCGCCTGTAAAGGGTGTGCCGGACGACCCCTTTGGCTTCAGCATAATCAAAACCAATTGGATGTATTGATTTCGTGCTTTGCACGGACAGATCGTATCCACGCAGGTAGTATCCAGATAATTCGTACCGAGACAATTCAGAATCATAGACATTTCGTACCACTGAACAAAAGTAATCCTGTACCAAAGACCTACTTGCAAAAGCCTTGTTTACTCATAAGCTTTTAGGGACAGTCGGCTGAACAAATTGAGTGTATGATGTTTTCTGGTATTCCGAACAGAGTCAGGTTCGATGTACGTTTAAAAAAGTAAAAATGTTTGGGGTCTGTTCTAAGAATACCGGACTTGGATGACCTTGCTTTGTTTTGAGAACAGAGAAACGAATGTCTATATGAATTTTCCCATGATACGGTTTGTCTCTAAGGACAAATTGTCGGGATACCAAATGTTTGGGCACGAAATGTACCCAGGTAAGAATTCAAAGGTACGATATGTCCATATACAGGTTGTCGGGGTACGAAATTCCAGAGTGCCCTTCGATCGTTAGGATATTAGCGTCTATACGTTAGAGCAAATAGTTTTCGTGCTATGAAAAAATTTAGGTATGGGAATACTTCTTAGTTGGTTATTCATTTATGACGGCTATTCATTTTACGGCCATTTATTCATCTCAAACGCCGACGAAGAACTGAATTGCTAGTAAGTCAGGTCTCAGGCTGTGCAAGCAACAAGAGGCACCACAGATCACACATACGTTAGACGCACAATTCCATTGCCCCTTACTAGGCGCTCTCCCTTCTGACTAGGGATGGCATCAAATGTAAAATAAAATAAAATAAAATAAAATAAAATAAAATAAAATAAAATAAAATAAAATAAAATAAAATAAAATAAAATAAAATAAAATAAAATAAAATAAAATAAAGTCCGCTTTTCATTTAAAATTCATTGATTTGTTTTTTATTTGATTTAGGCATTTCTAAGCCAATTTTTCTTCCCAAAACTCTGTAAATCATAAGTTTAGGTAGAACTTTTGGTCATAAATTGATCAAACTGTGGATTGTACCTAGCAATTAATTGTCGGACTTTGAAGCAAAGCTACCGGTACGACAAAGCTAGCAAAGATTGCCACCTAAATCTGATTAATTTGCGTGAGACAAGTTTTTGAAATACCGATAAAACATCAAATTCCGAGAAGTCACACTGTAAATGCTAACTGGGAAAATATATATTGAACGAAAATTAAATGTACTTACTAATTAGTCATTTGAGCGACCAAGTTTAATTTTATGTTTCATTAGGCAAAAAGGAATGATACGAATTCAACGTGCATTGCATATACCCAGTTTTTTCGAATAATGTTAGTGACAAATTTAACATTCTCATAAATCCTTTAAACAAAACATTCTCATAGACTTTATTAGGGGCACAGCACTAGATAAGAAAAAAAAAGCGATGGATTGAAATTTTTCTCACAAGTCTCGTCAAATTAAAATGAAAAACATTTTCATCGTGGTCGCTTTTTGCCCAACTCATTTTGCTCATTGGGCCTCTGAATTTCTTGTGGCCAGCTGTGTAAACCTATACGCTTTGGCCATTTTACTAAAGTGGACGTTAGCAGCTTATTTGTCGAACAATCCCTTGCACGGGCCGTCAGCCTCTAGTTCCTTAATACCTTTCAGACAAATGCACAGAAATTAAAACTTAAATGTCTGTGAAAAAGTCCAAACTCCCGCTTTTTAAAAATACATCTCCATTAACTATGATATAACTCAAAATAATAAAGCAATTTTTACCGCTAAATTATTGTTAACAAGACATTGCTTGCTTTGGATTTCCAGGCATCCTTGTTATGTAATATAGTATAATTTACTTTATGTGCTTTTAATTGGCCAGGCATAGTCGTAAAGTCAGTCGTAAAGCATCGATTTACGCCGTGATTCCCATGCGAGTGGCATTGCGAAATGGTTGATGGGCGTGCCACGTCATTAAGATTATATTGGAGGGATCAAAAATGTTCAATGGATGTTCAATAAAGGGACGATATAGGTGGACAAACAACACAAAATTGAACGAATGTAAACTTCGAATGACCCTGAAAGTGAATGCTAATGGCAATTAGCTATATGACACGCTCATGTCAGACGCAAAATTCCTCCGAAAAAAACTGAGCCACGCGCACAGCGAATGGTGATCGATACAGTATGAATAAAGGCTGTTTTCTGTTACGAAGTTTATGTTCCGGGGGCCGTAACGGTTCAGGGTCCACTGCAGCTGTTTTGCCTATGGCTCTCGCCATAACCGAGTGGCACTAGACCTCTCTGTCTTTCTCTCTCTCTTTCTCTCTCAACTTTCAAGGGCATCACTTAACCTATCAAAAATGTATTTTTCCAGACAAAACGTCTACACAATAAGGGTTTCCCCGCACCTTCCGTTTAATTTAAATCATGACTTGCTTTCTTGTCTGTCTGTCTGTCTGTCCGCTAACCAGGCCCGCCGCTCAGAGACAGGCCCCTCTCTCAACCGGCATCAGCAAAAGTCGTCGACATAACAATGGTATCATAATTAAGCCGTAAAAAAGTCAGCCGCGCCTCAAGTCACCGGCATGATCCGACACAAATAGGGGCTCGTTTAGGGTTCAATTATATTACAAGTCGGAACCAGGACCCTTCATGGTAGGGCCAGTGGTGGTGGGGGGGGGGACGACATTCTTTCGAATGACAAGTATTTTGTCCCCTAGCCCGTCCCCTCGCATTGCCATTGAGGGCCATAGGTCTAACTTGTAAGAACCCTAAACGAGCCCCTGGACCTATACCCATTCTCTTGGGTCCAGGCATGCATCAAATTACATAAGACCCGATCTTTTTAACCTTGAGACTTAAAGAGAGTTGTGTAGCGGTATATAAAAAGGATACTTTTTTGATGCGAAAAACATTCCTATCTTCTAGTCTTTTTCTTTAACTGTCCTTCTCGACTAACAACCCACCACTATACCATGCAGGCCTCTCTCATCGTCTTTGCTGTCGTGATCGGTGTGGCCGTCGGTGGCGCCGTCAACGGTGACCAGCAGCCCAAGGTGTGGGATGCCCTGGCCAAACTCCGAGGAAAGGGTGCTCTCACCGCCGAACAGATCCAGGCACTCCTCCCCAACTCAGTGGCCGGCAAGGACTACCCCAACCTGGCAGTCATTCCCAGTCCACGCTCCATCCAGTGCAACCCCGCTAAGCCTGGGTTCTATGCTGATGCGTCTGCGGCCTCCAAGTGCCAAGTCTTCGATCGTTGCGATGTCAACGGACTGCTGACTAGCTACCTCTGCCCCAACGCCACTGTAAGTCGTCCATTCTTATGTTCTATATTGTTTTTCATTTGTTCCTTCATGAGACCGTCTTGGTTGTTCTTTCTGTGATTCTCTGAAGTGTTGTTCCCTTGTTCGTTATTTTGTTCATTGTTCAGGTGTTCACAGTAACGCGTATGTTTTTACAATTTTCTGTCTTACTGCTTCTTACTTTGTTCCTTTCCGAAACCTTCTTTGTAACGCTGATCTTGTTGAAAATTGTTTCTGTTCCTTTGTGCATTAGTTTGCTCCTTTTTCGGCCCTTTGCTGTATTTGTTTGTCGTCACAATGTTGACTTCTATCATGCTTTCCCTGGCGTTACTCCTTGTTTTCTTGGATCATTGTTATGGTGTTGTTGTTGTCGTCAATGGTTCTGTTCCCTCATTTCTTACTATGTTCTCGCTCGAACTTTTGCGATGTGTTTGTTCCAAGAGTGGTTGGTTTTGTTGCCGCCTGTTTTGTTCCTTTCTGAAATGTTCGCTGTAACGCTGCTTATTCATTTTTATTTTCTCATTGTGCTCCTTTCTAAACCTCGCAATAACTCCGTTCCATTTGCATTTTCTATTCTATCCCTCTTAATCGTGTTCCCGTTTTTTAACTCGTTGCTGTATCACTATTCTAACATGCTGTTTTACTTGATTTTAGCTCTTCAACCAGATCACTCTGAGTAAGTTCTCATCCTTGAGAAACAGAAAATTAACAGATAAAAATACGCTAAATGGCAAAATATTATTTTTCTCTTGCAGTCTGTGATTATTTCTTCAACGTGGACTGCTCTCAATCGGCGTCGTTCGCCGACTACTCCAACCTCCGTCTCTACCAGGGCAAGGACGTCGTTCTTCTGGTGAGTCGTTGGAAAACATTTTTCTACAAAATTTAAGTCAATTTGACCAGGTTAATAACTGACATCTGTCTGTTTTCGTAGGACGATCAACTCGTACTGGCAGATCAGGCTCCAAACCGCGGACTACGAGTATGAAGTGTCTCTCATTTTGCAGTACTGCCGAAAGGGAAAACGTAATACCTACTCAAACATGACGTTCAGATGAACGATTTTCATGCTGCTGCCTGGTTATGGTATAAGGGTGTCACAGCTTCGCGTTGATAAATAAAGTCAAATGACCTTGGTGCCGGCCGAAATTTCGTACTTAGACAACTGGTATCCAAACATATCGTACCTCTGAATTCGAATAACGGTGCATTTTGTACCCAGACATATAGTACCCCGACAAACTGCTTCGAGACATTTCGTCCAGCGACCGATAGTTCAAATTTGTTATCTCTCACTTCAAAACCAATCAAGCCCTTAGACATCCGGCCTTCTGCCGATATACCGTTTGCTCGCGATTTCAAGGGACAGCTAAGCCCCGCCTCCCTCGTATGGCTCTGCAGTCGATTAAACGTTCAATCTTATTCACTTTTCTCTGATTGGCTGATATCGTACAGCTTACTCGTTGAGCTCGAAGATTGATTGTACAGTTGTGCTTTTCCGTATATTTGTCCCTACAGTGATAATTTGGTGAACGGCACTGAAAAGGCACGGCCCTTGTTGGTTAAAATTTTCGGGTAGGGCAGAAAAGTGTCTCTTGAAATTGCGAGCATACGGTATCGGATATTTTTATGAAAGCCAGGAGGTAACGACTGAAGCAACTCCCCCTTGGGCTCAAATGAGGTTCCAGCAGCGGTCTGGACCTAGCCTGTTTTCTGAGGTCCTGAAAAACATTTCAGGGCCTTTTTCGGAACATATTTCACGACTTTTTTGGACAAAAAAAGGTGCTCTTAATTGCCGCTATTTTGCCGACAGCCAAAAAATGTCCCGCCCTGAAAGGAACAAATTTGGTCCACTGACTGTTATTTGAACCTATAGCCAAAATTCATCCCACAATGAGTAGACAAAATTTAGTCCACTGGCCTTTATTTGAACTGCTACTGATTTCCGGGTTACCTTTCGACACAAAACACATTTTGCATCTTTCACTCCGCAATGAGAGACTTAAGCCCATAAGAATATCAATATCTTATGAAAAAACGTCTGTCACAAGGACACGGGTATCGTGGCTACAACTCTACAGTCGACTGTCTTGAAAAATTCCGAAACCATGACATTAATCAATCTTACAAGACATGAGCCATTTATAAAAAAAGACACTTCTGACAGCTTTCAGGCCTCAAATGATTATTTTAGTAAATCAGCCCGATATTACGAAAGTCGAACATCAGATAACGACTTTTTTACCCTGCTGGCGAAATTACCTTTAATATATGGGAAGCATACTATATAAAACACCAGCGAACGATTCTTATCAGATCATATCCGCCTCTTGCTTCATCAAATATCTTTTGACCCTTAACGTACAACGAACAATGCAGGCACTCATCGTTCTTTCCGCCCTCATTGCAGTGACTTTCGCCGCGAACGGCGACCAGTCACCCAAAGTCTGGGATGCTCTTGCCAAGCTCCGTGGAAAGGGTGCCTTGACCGCTGAAGCTATCCAGGACCTTTATCCCACCGCTGTTGCTGGCACTGACTTCCCCATCAACTCGGTCATTCCCCAACCTCGGGCACTTAAATGTTCCGCTGACTCCGGCCACCACGGATTGATTGCTGATACCAGCAAGCCCTCTGACTGCCAGATCTACGACCGTTGCAGCCAAAACGGTGAACTGACCAGCTACATCTGCCCCAACTTGACTGTAAGTCTCACAATACGGCAAAACATCTGTATCTGTGTCTGTATCCGTGTCTGTGTCTCTGTCTGTGTCTCTGTCTCTGTCTCTGTCTGTGTTTCTGTCCGTGCCTCTTTCTCTGTATGTGTCAGGTTTGTAGCTCTGTTTCAGTGTCTGCCTGAATCGTTGTCAACATCTAGTCGCGCTGTTCTCTGACATCTTTTTTCTCGGTGTTTAGCGCTTCAACCAGATCACCCTGATCTGCGACTACTGGTACAACGTTGACTGCGGCCAGTCCGCTCAGTTCGTGGACTACTCCAACAGCCGCCTGTACGCCGGAGAGAAATCCATCTTCTTGGACGATTAGGATTTGCTTAGAAGAATTATTGGTATTGAGTGTTATGACTTTGCCTTTTCATGCGTCGAATGTGATGGTATTTTTTGCTCAAGCTCCAGTGGTGACTAGCGCTATTATTATTCAGCAGCTTTAAAAACTCTATGCGCTCATTCATAAAGTTGTGCCTGTACTTTTGAAATCCACCACAAAGTTTTGTCTCTGCATAGAGTGTATGGAGGCGCTTGAATAATAACATAATTCAGGGTATCTTAATCTTATCCCGCTACTACCTACATTTTCAGTCTCAATTTAATCCGAAAACGGATTTTGACTCAAAACTTATTTGGATATGTTATCTGAGTTTTGCTCATGGAACATGACCGAACTCCTCGAAAGGGTAAAGAGTAATACGAGAGCTTCAGTTCAGGAACAATTCGTTGATTAGCTGTTTTGTTCCTTCCTTACGACTTTTCAAGTGACACCGTAGTGCGTAGACGCTCTTGAAATGCAATAATTAAATAATTCTTGAAACAAAAAATTTTGATGCACCTCTCTTATATTTCGGATATCGCCAAGAACTATCACAATCCAAAGCATTATTGTACGAGGAAAATGCAAAATATAAATTTGCCGGTGTTATCCAAACAATCTACAAGTAAAATCTCAAACAAAGTTTACTTTAACCCGTTAACGTCGAATGTCGTCAAATGACGACATGGCGACCTCCGAATTTTGTCGCAGAGACGGTTTGAGTGATATTGCAAAACTCAGTCGAGTTTAAAGGTTGGTATCTTGCCTAAAAATTAGAGATTATGGTACACAAAAAACAAGAATTTTTCAAAATTGCCCAAAAAAATTGATAATTAATTTTTTCTTAATTGAACAAATTAGTTGATCTGATAGTGCGATGAGGCTGCCATTGTATAGCTACTTTTTTAACGCTCTTCAAGTCCGCATCTCGCAACATACAAGCTGAACGATTGACTCAACGAACGGCTTTTCGGCTCACATTTTTATTGCGCTCTTGAGCATGCAGGCCACCTCAATACATGCACAAATTAAGCAGAGCAAACGGAAGATCTATTTGATGGTTTTTGTTGTTGTTCTTATGACAAGCATGCAAGGAATGAAAGCACACTGAGCCCTACAAATACTACTCGAAGCAAGAACGGTTCTTCGTCTAGCGGCAATACTTCTTCTTTCAATCTCCATGGAATCCCTTCTTGTTCGGACACACCTGTTAAGGTTCGCATCACGAGACCGCTTACTTGCGAGCGATGGTGTCTTGGTTGTCCTGCACACAAAATACACACGTATAAGCGTAAGATTATTAAGGAAACTTTAGCCCGTCTCATGGGCCCAGCAGAAAAATAGTATGCTCAAGTTTAATACCAAAAGGACGACGTCCTTGCCCTGGTACAGACGGCTGTTGGAGTAATCCGCGAATTGAGCGGCCTGCGAGCAGTCAACGTTGAAGAACCAGTCGCAAACTGCAAACAAAAATATAAATGTTAATCATCGATGAAGAAGAATTATAACAACTGCTTTCCCAAGACAATGAACTTACTCAGAGTGATCTGGTTGAAAACCTAATATACAAGAAAAAAGGGAAAACGATTAAAGCCTCTTCATGGAGGAAGATAAGAGCCCAACAATTCAGGCAAGACTACACGCACAGACCGTTAGGCAAAACGATGTCTGAACTCACGCTCAATTTGGGGCAGATGTAGCTGGTCAGTTGGCCGTTGACGTCGCATCGGTCGAAGAGCTGGCACTTGGAGGAGGCGGAGGTATCAGCATAGAAACCAGGCTTGGCGGGGTTGCAGGTGATGGGACGAGGGCTGGGGATGGCCTGGTTGTCGGGGTAGTCCTTTCCGGCGACGGCGTTGGGGTAGATGGACTGGATCTGCTCAGCAGTGAGAGCACCCTTTCCGCGGAGCTTGGCGAGGGCGTCCCATACCTTGGGGACCTGGTCACCGTTGCCGGCAGCGAGGGCCACACCGAGGACGGCGGCGAGGACGATGAGGGAGGCCTGCATGGTAGTGGTGGGTGTGTATTAGAAGAGGATGAAAATAAAATTGTAGGTATACTTTTTTCATTTGAATATTCGGCATTTTATACGTCGCGGAGGCTGCCCATTTAAGGTGCCTCTTGGGCGAAACGGTTATGATTAATGAGGATCAAATATTACGGAAGAAGGCCCGTCGACCCCTCCTTATGCCGCCGTCCAATTACATATATCGTGTCGCGCAACCGTTGCCGTCTCGTCCGTCGACCATCAAGGTCAGTGTGGTGATACACGTGCCACTACACGTTCTGGTCGATGTCGGTACGCCCTGTAATAACAAGGGATCAATTACCAGCATAATAGAGGCCAGTTTTTTATCAGAAAACTAAGTCTCCTAACATAATTTTAAAAAGTATGATTCAGGGCAGTGAGGCCTCCATTCAACGCAGAAAATTTAAGGGAAACTTCTTTTGCGTTATTGCGCACGAACAGTTGATTATTTAATTATACATATTTTTTGGGCATTTTACACAGTTATGAATATTCTTGCAGCCCATACTCATATTGTTTTGCCTCAATTTTTTTAATATTCACCTATTTATAGCAATCTTTAGAACGGGTATTCTCCCACTCCAAGGAGCTTTTTTCGTTTTGAACAATTTCAGAATTGATGGAATATTACAAGATTCCATTTTCCTTTCCTTTTTATTCCAAAAAATACCTACTCATATAAAAATTTAAATTACAGATTTTGAAATAATGTTCCGCACCAAATTTTATTTGGAATCGATTGCACAGACTGAACGTTTTTTGGATGTTAAGAGGCGGAGCGATGGGTCCCTTTAGAATTGGATCTCAATGTGAGTGCTAATCGCTGGCGCAAAAGAAAGCTCCCTGAATTTGTCACTTTTAAACGGAAGCCTCATTGCCTCAAGTAATTTTTGAAATCATGTTAGGGAATCTAGTCTTGAGGAAAAAAGATTGGTCTCGATCTAGGTGTGAGACTGGTAATTGATTCCTTGTAAGATACTGGGTATATTTAATCGACCAACTGGCAACTCGATAAATTCTCCCGACGAGCCTTCGGCGGAATCGGTTTTTTGTGTATATTTAACCGGTGTAGGTCTTGCGTAAGAACAGTCAGTAGCGAATCCCCCAAATATTCATTAAATGTATCGCAATAAGATTTCTTAACATTGTCAATTTAATTATACTTTCAAATCGATTGGCAACAACGAGAATTTTTTTACAGGCATCGAGGGACGGAGCGCTGTGTACTTTTTTGAAAAAGGCTGTGGCCGTATGATGTTTAAAGATTCGCCCATGCATTTTAGGTCCGTTCTCTCAACCACAATAATAACCAATGGTCGAGTATACCGGGCTCGGCAATACTTTTGGCGATTTCTTTCCTAATATCTGCCACGCCCACATGAATTGTGAAAACACAGCAGTGGTAATACTTCTAAAACATCAGCTATGGGCAGTAAAAAGGTTTTTGGGTACTAGTAGTTTAAAATCTGCTGGATTCATCAGTGGATGAACTAATGTTCGAGCTCTGTGCACTAAAACATGCGAGCATGTGAAAGTTTAGTCTAGTTTAAAATTAAATGTGCCCATGGGAGATTGAATCCTCAATTGGATATTTTATCATTGCAGCCGCGGTTGGGGTAACTTTTCCTAGTCCGTGTGAGACTAAACAAATTTATAGTTTCTAATGGCAAATTGAATTTATGTTGACTCGGAACTGTAATCGCAAAAAGTATTGCCGAACCCGGTAGAGGTGACGTTCTACTGTACGGGCCTGCCACTGAATAAAGCGGCCAGTAAGTAAAACAGATGACTATATAAATATGCCCCGGCTGCCTCGTACTGAATGCCTGGTATAGAATAGTCCGAAGACTTGATTAGAGTCTCTGTATTTTCTTTATCATATCGCTGGAAAATGTCGGCAAAACGCACCCCAAGATTTGTTTTACGATGAAATGTAAAAGTGTAAAATTTGTATCTGCGGGTTTTTTTCGAAGTTTATGATTTCTTAAATAAACATAAATTGAGCAGGAAACTTTTTTCTCTTGTGTATAGTATAGTACAAAACAACCCTAATAATCAATTTCATATGCGAATACCCCCTCGGACAATGTGGCCATAATTTAAAGATAAAGATTTACTAAGGCTCTAATTGTTTTTAGATCCCAAAAATGTTCTCAAAGTTTTTTCAAACTTGTTTCAAAAACCGCAGATACGAAATTTTTTCAGCTATCGACATCAGGTTAGCAAATCTTTCATTATGTTTCATAAAAAACAACATTAAAAACAGAATCAGAAACAAAATTGTGCGGTGAAAAAAGGCTAGTGCAAAGCGAGAAAAAAATACAAAATTACGATTACGTAATATACTAATTACGTAATACTGTGTGCAGTGCGCACACTATTGAAATATTTTCTATAGTGTGAAAATATTATTTTTATAACTGCAATATAAAAACAATATTGTCTTGAATTGAAAGAATTTGCCATTCCCCTATCGGTCATTAGGGCAATCGATGCATCCCAATTGATCTGGATTTTAGCGTAGTCATGAAAATGAATGAAATGCCCTCTAATGAATGAATCAGCGTGTTTTCACTGTCGCTGCGTTTCGCCTCGTCTGGGCTCTTTGTCTGCTATCTCATCCGTTAATTAACCCCCTGCGATGAGGGGGAGAATGGAATGTGAACTAGGCTACTCTCTCTCGCAATTAATTGATCAAATTTCCGCGTCCATGAAATCAATCACCCAGTTTAGGCTGTTACATAACACCCTGTGTACACACACTTTTTATTTTTCCACGAGTCTCTTGCGAGCCGTCTTCCGTGGAAACGGCATCAATATATATTCGAACAGTCACATAGGCATCTTGCGGGCCGGAAACGATAAAAGTGTCAGCGCTTTTCGACCAGTCTGGATGATGTAACCATTTTTAACGACTTTTTTTATTATAGCAGAGCAGGATAACATTAAAACCTGTCAAACCGCGCATAATTAATTCGAGATATATGCGATACCTTCCAGGTTCGTTTTTGCAAGTGTCGGCAACGCGCGCGTTACTCACCGAGACCATGAGAACCGTCTCGATGTGCGTGGAAACAACCACTGAAGGACCAATTTAGAGCCTATTCCGACCAAATTAAGGGCGGTAGGCCCTAATTATGTCCATCTGGAGAGCATTTAAACCGAGGCTAGTTATTAACAAAATTGAATAAAGTTTTAGTTCGACGACTTGAATTTTTATTAAATTAGTACTTCTACGTAACATTAAGATATTTGTTATCTTATCTTATCTTATCTTGGGCTGATGTCTACAAATAGTCGATTTGGGCTTAAACTTGGTCAGTCAAGTAATCCGGCCACACATGTAACAAATGTAAGACAGTCCGTCAAAATCGACGCACGATGATATCAATCAATGGTCTTACAAAACTAGCGAGCAGAACTACTAATCGGAACCACCCGAAATTCGAACGCATTCTGCGATCGAAAACGCTTTCTTTGTTAATTCAATTAGCTCGGTATTATGAAAATCGAACGTCAGCCAACGACATTTTTTACCCAGCAATCAATATGTGACGCCACATGACAGACATATAAAAAGCGGGGCTCAATTATCACTAGATCGCTATCACCGCCTTTTCATTTCCTCAAATCACTTCCGACATCAAGTGTCGAAAAACACACACACGAGAGAGACAATGCAGGCACTCCTCGTCCTTTCCGCTCTCATTGCAGTGACCTTCGCCGCGAACGGCGACCAGTCACCCAAAGTCTGGGATGCTCTTGCCAAGCTCCGTGGAAAGGGTGCCTTGACCGCTGAAGCTATCCAGGACCTTTATCCCACCGCTGTTGCTGGCACTGACTTCCCCATCAACTCGGTCATTCCCCAACCTCGGGCACTTAAATGCTCCGCTGACTCCGGCCACCACGGATTGATTGCTGATACCAGCAAGCCCTCTGACTGCCAGATCTACGATCGTTGCAGCCAAAACGGTGAACTGACCAGCTACATCTGCCCCAACTTGACTGTAAGTCTCACAATACGGCAAAACATTTGTGTCGTGTCTGTGTCTGTTTCTGTGTCCGTGCCTCTTTCTCTGTATGTGTCAGGTCTGTAGGTCTGTTTCAGTGTCGTTCAGTGTCGTCTGAATCGTTGTCAACATTTAGTCGCGCTGTTCTCTGACATCTTTTTTCTCGGTGTTTAGCGCTTCAACCAGATCACCCTGATCTGCGACTACTGGTACAACGTTGACTGCGGCCAGTCCGCTCAGTTCGTGGACTACTCCAACAGCCGCCTGTACGCCGGAGAGAAGTCTATCTTCTTGGACGATCAGAACTAAGCTCAGATCTACGATTTGCAATGGTTTTTGTGATGCCTGAGTGATTGTTTGATTAGGAAAAAAGTATTTTAAATCTGATAGAACTTTGATGTTATTTGTGGTCAGCGCGGACCCAGTGTGAGAAAAGAAGTTTTCCATAGCTCAACTTCGAATTATTTGAACAACCAAACAATTGAAAAAATTCATCGTACGAGGAATGAATAAAGTTGCCTTACACTGGGATCAAACGGTTTTACCAATTCTCACCTTACGAAGGAATATTGAGTTACGCAACCGATATACGCTATTTTGCAATACGCGAAATTGCCGACATTCGGCTGTTATGTAATCCTGACTTCGAAGACAGGAAATTTCCTTACCATAAATCAAGGCATCATCAAACACGGGCAGTCAAGATGGCCACTTATGATGACAGATCAGTAGCCAAAAATACAGGTTGATACATAATGACATATTTCATAACACAAATTCCATTTCATGTCATATGCTGTGTAGTTGGGTATTCCCCTCGCTCCGATGTCACGTCTCGGACTCTTCCAATGTAATACGATAGCTGCCTATATGACATCTCAACCATTTTTATCAGAAAATAAATGAATAATAAATAATGAATAAATAACAGGTAGTAAGACCATACATGTAGCAGCCGGGTTATAGAAGTCTGAGCAGGAGGAGTTTATCTTAATATTCATTTTAAGGCAACTATGGTGAGGCAATTATTGGGTCATTGCAATACTATAATACAGATTGTAATATATAGTAATATACGAATTAGTTACGATATATAATACAGTTTAATGTCATAACACCACAATAGTCGTACTGTAATTGTTCAATGACATGCTATAATATTAATACAATACAATAATAACATAATATATGTAGTACAATTTGAAGAATGTCTTCCCATTTGTTCTTTAGATTTTAACAGGTGTCTCAGGCACAAATTCTCACTTCAAAAACGGCATCAATGAAACTGTCGGTTTTTCCTTCGAACCAGTTGAGAGCTGTTGACTCGCGTCGGTGCCGATGACAAAGTCGCTTCGGTTTCCGAGTTCCTTCCGATCTAAGTCTTCAACGCTTGTCTATATCAACGCCGTTTTTTCGTCCTTTCATCTGTCAAAAATCGTGCGTTCATTCGTAGTCTACACCGTTCGCTCGGTTCAAGTTCGCCTGCGACAATGCGATGTATAGAGATAGAAATTAGAGAAGACGTGAGTGAGCATGAACATACACCCCCCCTCCCGCAATTCGGATTAACCCTTTGAAACAATCAGAGCAAGTTTGCTTAGTGTTCATGAAACTAATTTCAATATATCGATATATCTCACAGATAATATGTTAATATTGGCAATAAAACTTAAACAAATCTTTGTACATTAGAATAAAACAATTAAGTTAATATTCTAATATTATTTCTAATTATTGACTAATGCTTCAATCTTCCCCATATATACCCATTAAAGTATGTTAGCTCCCACTGACATAATGACTGAATTATAATCCTTTTTATTTTTGATCGTTTCATTATTAAATATTAATATTATTATAACAAGAGATATACATAATTAAATAAATAGATAAAATTAATTTTAAAATATAGAATATATTTTATTTATTGCGACTGTGCTGACTAAATTTTAGTTGGAGTATTATAATTATGTATTTTAGATTAAGACAATTGTAAGTCAGGCTAAATAATTTCAGAAAATAATTAGTAAAATTGCGATTGTTTGACCAGTTGAATGAACAAATTTAAAATCGTGCTTGCAACGTCTTTTTATGACTGCAAATTTCCGGAACGATTGGCAGTGTTTGTACTAGAGCTATTGCTGCCCAGGGTGTCGCCTAAGGTCCGACTCTTGGCATGAACATTTGCGCGTGTAAGCGGCAATCGAGTTGAAATTAATTTTGACAACCTTGAGAGATCGGTCAACGCACAGCAAGATGCTGTCGCGAAACGTAATCAAAATTAAAACAACAACCGTCAAACAATGGACGCAATATTTTGTTTCCAAGGCATGATCTCACACATGTTCTCTTCACCTTCTGGTGAGCAAAATTTTAAATTGGTATACAGCGCAGCAAGCGCCAGCAAAAAAAAACACTCGGTATAAATAGGATATAAAAAAATTCTAAAACTCAAAAGTGGGTCAGTCATTCATTTTTTCTTCTTGTTCATTTTCGTCAGAGAACTCAAGTCAGAATGCAAACTTCACTGATCGTTCTTGCTGCCGTTCTTGGAGTGGCTAGCGCCGATA
>LRSR01010339.1:0-14626 GCA_001579985.1 Hypsibius dujardini | reverse complement strand
ACTGTGTCTGTGTCTGTGTATGTGTCTGTGTTTGTGTCTGTGTCTGTGTCTGTGTCTGTGTATGTGTATGTGACTGTGTCTGTGTTTTTGTATGTGTATGTGACTGTGTATGTGTCTGTCTGTGTCTGCGATCAGCGAAAGTTTCTTTTGATTACATTTAACCTTGGACCTTGAGTTATTCAGCTTGCGCTATTTTATATGCATATCATATACGTTATATATTTTTGTACTCTTTTCACATAGGATGTATCCATTTCTATTGGATTACTGTACAAAAGATCGTGTCAATCTTTCTTTGCCGCTTTCTTTGTGGACAACTAGTATAAAAGTTGTCATGTTCGTTGTCTTTTCCCCTGATGGCTATGTTGTTTGGTAAATACATACCTATATAAAATTCAATTGGGCTCACATGAAACGCCTGTAGCTAAAGCCTCAGATAAACTAACACGTGTTTACTGAGTGGCGGGCGTTCTTTTGGTCTATGTAAATCATGGTGAAATTGAAAAACAGGTTCTCTTTAGTCAAATTTAACTCAGCACACGTCATTGTAAGAATTTTCGAGGTCCGTTTTATGGACTTACTTTCGCAGGAAGGTCATCAAAAAGCCGAATCCGACGAAGACCATAACGTGTACGTCTTGAAACACTAAAAAAGCCATAAAAATAACACCGCAATTAACATTTGTAACTTCCACACATTTGACCGTAGAAAAACCAAAAAATTTCGACGCCTGGGCGCAATAATTCACATTTAACATACGACTCGATAACATTCAGGCAGCCGGTTTTTCAGTCGGTAATAATGCTACCAGGCACCCCAAATTAGTGCGGCCATAAATCAAGGCACAACACTCAGACAGACAAGGCACAAGGCGCTACACTCAGACAGACAAGGCACAAGGCACTACACTCACACAGACAAGGCACAAGGCGCTACACTCACACAGACAAGGCACAAGGCACTTCACTCAGACAGACAAGGCACAAGGCACTTCACTCAGACAGACAAGGCACAAGGCACAACACTCACTGGCGTAGTACGTCTCGACCGGGAACTTGGAGGTCGTGACTGGAACTGGGTGGTCAACCGTCTGCAGCGCCATTGATGAGGCATTTTTTCCAGGCAAGACAACCACGACTTTAGACACTTCGGAGTGGGACGCGGAGGAGGTGCGTTTTGAAGCCGGACTGCCGTCCCATCCGTAGTCCACGAGGAAGCCGAAGATGATGATGAAGGCCAGCTGACTGATTCCAATAATGAGGCCGATCTTTTTGCGGGACCACACGGCTTCCAGCATTGCGATGGCACTTCTATCTGGAAATAAATAAATAATTTAATTCCAGAAATTAAACGTTTAGGCAAGTCTGTTGATATAAAATAGTTTGTCAAATAATTAAAATATTTTCAGGCAACCGAAAAATATATCAACTAAAATTTTACGTTTCAGGCATTAGGAAAGACAAAGCAAAAGTATGTCTTAGGCAGGTGAATTGTTCTTTTAGACAATAGGGAAGTAACCTTTGAGATAATTCTATTGTTAAGATCCATTTGTCTTTCAGACGCACTAGCCGAATAACTGATTCTCTTAGACAACACGGGAATGAAATTACAGACATTTCTAGCAACAGGACTATATTAAGACAATGGAATTGGTAACTTACAGGCAGCTAAAAGCTCGTCCAGGCAACAGGAAATCAAGCTTACAGACAACTCACTGGAAACGACTTGAATCCAGGCAAATAACAAAATCGTTTTGGCAAAAGGGAAATATGCCTTTAGACAATTAAGAAAAGGTATTCAGACAGCAAGAAAAAGAATTAAGACAACTAAGGGACCGAGTTCAACGAAGCAGTTTTTATAGCTAAAATTTGGCAGAGTAATTAGATGGTAAAATATGTTTTATATTTGTTTTTCTCCATTCACACCTTTTGCATAGACCAATGGAAGTGCGTGGTCTTGGAGGTTGGTCCGGTGGTAGGTCGACGAGGCTCCGCCCCCGTGCGATGACACGGGGGAAGTTTCAGACATGACGGTCACCGACGTAAAAAATTCAGGCAGTTACTTTCGCCTGCAAATCAATTAACCAATAAAGGTACAGATGGAGCGTAGGAATGACTAGGGGGAGGGCGAAAAGAGGGTAAAAAGTTCCCATATCTGGTGTGTGCAAAGGATGTTTCCGGGAGCATTCAGACAAACTTTTTGGGTATTTAACAATTTTTTAAGGGGCGACAAAAAATTTCGAGAGATTTTCAAGAGGTCTTTCCGATAAGGCAAGGTCAGATTTCTTGACAAAAAATCAAGATATTTGCAGCACAATCGATGAGAGAGACAAGTGGGTAAATCTGCGCCTGCAATCGGTTTAAACCATTAAAGGATATTTAAAAATTAAGACAAGTGACAACACAGATACAAAAATAACAGGAAAAAACGTAAACATACATGACCCAAACCAGGACACTCACTTATCAGTTTGAGACACTGACACGAACACAATCATTCACACAGACATAGACACTGGTATATTCACAATCATGAACACCCACAGACACAGACACAGACACAGACACAGACACAAACACAGACACAGACACAGACACAGACACAGACACAGACACAGACACAGACTGAATGGAGATGTGGATGCCAATGCAGGCGCAAGCACTGTAGTCACAAACGCAGAATGCTTTGATCAAACTTTCCAAGCATACGTTTAGTGCTTCGGATTACACCCACAAAAACGTCGAATAAGAATTCGACCTCCCCACGTGTAAGATTAATGGATGATTACTGCAAAACATGCTCGGGCGTCAACTGGCTTCCCTCGGAACATTCATTAGCGTTGACTAATTAAGCTGTGACTGTCAGTGAACAGTCGCTGACAGCGACACATCCTGTTGCCGGCATGTGCTCGCCCGCCTGAAAACGGTCGAGGCAAACGGCGATTATGACCTCTAGCTGTCGTAACAAGTCAACAACGCCGAAAAAACAGCACGCGTGCTAAAAAACATCACATTTTATATTAGACAATCTGAACATACATATGTAATTAACATTTCACAAGTCAGTGCAACGTGTTTGCGTTAGACCAACGAACTATGGACAATTGCAGACAGCCAACAGAAGCCAGGAAATCAGACAAACAGGTAGAAACACAGAGAGACAAAGAGACAGAAAGAGAGACAGACAGATAGACAGATAGACAGACAGACAGACAGACAAACAAACAGACAGACAGACAGACAGACAGACAGACAGACGACAGACAGACAGACAAAGACAGACAGACAGACGTCTAGATGTTTTTAGGTAAGTGAAACGAAACTGGGCTCTTTCCAGACCTGTCGGGAAAAGACTGCGTTTAACATTCTGTTGTTATATTGTGCTACGGAGTATTTGAAAAGACATCACTGACAAGTAGCCTTAATCGCACATCACGAAGAACATAAAACCCAAAAAAGAACCCAAGAGTAGGACCAAATAGCTTCAAAGAACCATGTTCCTTAATACAGTGAAAAAAATGCACCAGGAAAACGACGCACAAAACGGCATTTAGAGAAGACCAGGATCTCAGACAGACAAGCAATTCTCGTCGGTAAAATTAATAATTAAGAACACAAATACGAACAACGGGTTCTTCCTAGCAGCAGAACAGTACTGAAAAACGAACAAGGGAGCTGGTGAATTTTTATTCGTTTCTAGTCCTCGTTGTTGCGTGTGAAGGCGATCGGTTTGCCGCTCAACGGAACGGCCAGCTCATAGCTGCTCCTTGAAGCGGACTGCAGGCGATTGCGGATCTCTCGTTCCTGTTCCGGCGGTACGTCCTCCGGCATGGCAAAGTAGGCCTCATCGTCGAACATTGCCGGACCAGGAAGTGGGTCGAAAATTTTCAACCGCAGAACGGAGCCTGTAATTAAATTACATATCATTAACTTAATTCAGACATACCTTGCAAACGGCAATTCTTCAAGAATAAAATATACAATATAACTCTAGTATTTAAAGTATAACAAAAATTGCAAATGAAAATAATATGAAAGTGATCCGTAAAATTAAGTATAAAGAATATAAACAATTACGCAAAAATATTAATAAAATATCCTTATAAGTAAGACGCCTGTAAAAATTGGCAGTGATATAAGATTATTGGATTGTAGAACTCGTTGCGGTGGCAATAAATCCTGAAGATGTCTTATTACGTTTTTTTCTCTTCAGGCCGATTCTGAGGCTGTGTCTCTTACTAAAACTGTCTCTTACCTGTCAAGGCACCGCTGAGTAAGGCGACACCCAGCGTCATGCCGAGGGCGGAGAGCTGCCAAGCTGCCTGGAGAAGCGGGGTTCGCGGATTCTCGTTTTCCTCGGTCTTTTCCAGGCTCGGGAAGACTTTGTAATAGCTGCAAAATAACAGGCAATTACAGTCGTTGTTGTCTGCCGACAAACAAGCAAACAGACAGCCAATAACGAAGGATAAAAACGGGTAAAGACCCGATACTCAGACATGCAGACAGACAGACAGACAGACATACACACAAAATGCACAAATATACCCGGACACGAAAAGCCAACACAGGCATTCCAAAGGGTAGAAAGTACCACGAACAAGGAAACAAACCGATACAGACATACCGAGCGCAAAACAGCCAGACAAACAAATAGACATAGAAAATAACACAGACTGCCAAGACGATGAACAAACGTTAAAGAAAAGTCAACAGACAATATAGGAAAACACAAGTGGAGTCGAAGCAGAGACATACAGACTGACATACAGACTGAAATACACACACGCAATCAGACAGGCAAACACATGCAGATGAGGCAGGTACACCACTTGGACTTGAACAGACATAGACATCCAGACAGAGGGACAGGCAAAGACACATACACACATTACGGACATTTATAGGAAAATATTTAAAAAGCAGACCCTTAGTTAGACAGGCGAGCAGACGGACAAACAGAGGTACAAACTGACAGACAAAGAGACAGGCAGGCAAATGAAGAGTAGAGAAGTGTATATGGGTGGGGGTTATGTGCAGTCAGTACCTGGACCCGTAGACGGATTCAGACGCAGTAGCACAGACCACCGCGCTGATCAGAGCCGCCAAAATACCCGGCATTCCGTGTAAGTTGTTGACGCCACAGGTGTCGTGTACTTTCAGCTTGCTCTCCAAAATTCCCTACCAACAACCACGCCGCCAAAGGTCAAAACGCGCAGTCACCTTTGTCTGCGCCTGTGATCGTTGCATAGTTGTTTGATGGACTTACATTGATAAAACGGATGCCCACGCACGATAAAACGCCTGCACCGAAACCGATGATAAGCGCACCATAGGGGTTGACGACCATGTCTGCCGTCGAACCAATCGCCACACCTCCCGCTAGGGTCGCATTTTGCACCATTTCCTACATATAAAAGAAATTAATGGAGACCATCAAAGCTGAAGGTTAGTAAGCACGAAGCTAATAGGAGTTAGCAGACAGACAAACGGCAAAACAAACAGGCATACGGGCATACAGTCAGACAGTCAAACAGTCGGACAGACAGACAGACAGACAGACTGACAGACAGACAGACAGACAGACAGACAGACAGACAGACAGACAGACAGACAGACTCAAAACGTGGTAATCGTATGGGCGTAATTCTCAGACAGACAAACAGTCAGCAATGGCACAGACAGAAGGAAACAAGACCATAACCAATAATGTTTCCATTTCAAGCAGAGAAACCAATTCCCCGGTGAATGCCAAGCCGACTCAATAATTTCTTTTGTCAACCAATTGCCTACCATGCTAATTTTTCCGTGATGGAAAAGGAATGAGCAAATAAATGTGGCGACACAACAGGAAGCCAAGGCAAAGTAAGTGTTGATAACGGCACGCTGTTGAAGTTCTGCTGGGGCCTGGAAATAAAACAGAATAGTATCAACAAAGACGACTTTGCTGGCTTGGCTCCTAGACCGGAGAAAGCATTTGCTATGAATCTTGAAAGCTTGTTTGTCTAGTACTGTACTATCACGATTTTAAGGGTGGGTTTAGCCCCGCCCACCCCTAATAGACTGTACGTGACGTCACGGATTCACTTCCGTTCATCAACGGTCGACTTCGGCTCGCCAAAACCGCAATGAAACCAGTGAACACAAGTTGGACCGGGGGGTCGGTAATTGACTTGTAGGGCAAAAAACCCACCCTTAAAATCGTGACAGTACAGTACGTAGTAGCAGTCGTTTACCATGACACTGTTGAAGCTCGGCCAGAACATCCAGAGGAAGATGGTTCCGACCATGGAGAACAAATCAGTTGTTTTGGTGGTGTACTTCAACGTATTGAACCCATTGGCGCTGTACTCCCATCGTGAGAGGACTCTCGAGCAGGCCAGTCCGAAGTACGCTCCGAAGACGTGAACGAAAATGGAGCCCCCAACATCGAGGGTCTTGAAGATCTTTACGCCGACCCATTCGTTGACTTCCAGGACGGAAACTTCAATGAGGGCCATGATCAAATACTAAAAAAAACTCCCATTAGAACAAGTCTGTTTGTCTGTCTGTCTGTCTGTTTGCCTGTCTGTTTGTCTGTTTGTCTGTCTGTCTGTCTGTCTGTCTGTCTGTCTGTCTGTCTTTCTGTTTGTCTGTTTTCGTTCTCTTTTACTCCAACCTGCAACGGACTGAGTTTTCCCAAGACAGCGCCAAATGTGATGAGAATAGCGGCTGCTCCGAAGTCTGCGGTCAAGAGACTGGACAAAGAAACAAGACGTTGATTACTTTAGCGCCAGAAGTGGTTATTGTGGACAACGTCGCTTATTCCTCTTCTATTTTTTCTCACGTGGTTAGGTCAATCATGAATTTTCCGTCGTGCATGTGCAAAAAGCCCCGCATAAGAGTGGCCCATTGTATGACGAAGGCGGCTAAGAGGAAGTTGATGCCCAGACTTGAATAGCCGTATCTGAAAAAATAAATACAATCGTTCACTGAATGCGCCACTGTTTGTTTACCTTGATAGCGTTTTCAAAAAACGCCGCCTCTCTTTTTTCTCATTTGAATTCTCCTTGACCACACCATTCTTGCAAAATTGTTTAAAAAAACGTTAAATAACGTGCAAGTTATTTTAATATCGTTTTCGTTTGGCATTTTAAATCACAATTTATCAAAGCAGAAATCCAATCCTGTGACGCACCCGTTAGTATTTCCTTGATATAAATAATTTTTTTCATTATTATAATCTGCAGTTTTTTTTATAATTATTCGTAGCTTTCTACTTGCATGTGCGTAGTTATGCATAGTTTATCCTATAAATATATATATAAATTCACTGACTTGTAAGGAAGTTGCTTGGAAACATTGGCCAAAGAAATCACCGTAAAGTTTAGCAAAACTGCACGGTCGATAAAGAGTCAATGCTGCAAAGATTGGCGCAAGTTAAAAAATAAATCAGTGTATAAATAATCCAATCCCCGCAGATTACTCCACGTCCACCGCGCCGATAATTGATTACCGACCTCTTCTCCAATCGGTGATTTTGTATTGACACAGAGCAGAATGATTACATATGTTCAGAGGATAGTGGTGACTTACTTCCTGAGGAACGTCATGAGATAGCCAAAACCAATAAACATCATAACATGAACATCCTGAAACACTGTGAAAAAGAAAATAGCCAAGACTTTGACTTAACCTTTCTAAAGAGCCTATTCGTAGGGATAGGCACAAACACAGACAAGAACACAGATACAGATACAGACGACACAGACACAGACACAGACACAGACACAGACACAGACACAGACACAGACACAGACACAGACACAGAAACAGACACAGACACAGGCGCAGGCGCAGACTCAGACGCAACACAGACATTGTCGCAGACAAGGAGGACTTCAGTCTTACTCGGGTAAAAGTCTTTCATGGGATAATCCGGATTATACGGAGCATCCGATTTCGCCGCATCCGCCTGCCGCACACCCTTTACCAGTCCGTTGGCGTCCGCCGGTCGGTGTGACTGCGGTTTAGCATCCCAATGGTACTCGGCGAACACCCCAAACAGCACGATGAACACCACCTGGAAAGCCAGCAAGACGAAGGCGAACTTCTTCCCGCTGGCGGCCTCATCGTGTGCCATTGTCTATACGTGCCTGTACGTCTGCCTGAAAAAGCCGGGACTTTACCGGCTCAAATTGTTAAGCTAAAAGTGAAATTTAACTCGACAAGAAGGAACTGTAACGACCGATGTCTCAGCTGCTACTGCACAAGGCGTATTTTCGGCCTCGCATTAAACTAGACAGTCGTTATCGCGGAGAGTCATCGCGGGCTAAAAGACGATTACGCGGTACTCGGTACTCGTACACTATACTATTCGATAAACTTTGACACCTTCTTCTGCGACCCTAGACACGGCCGCAGAGTCGTGCCTGTAGCCTGCGATAGGCACAAACGGAGTGTGTGCCGCCGCGGGAAACCGCCCTCCGGATCGCCGGTCCGCGGATCACGGCAAAACTGGTTCTGTGAACCATTGCTTTGATTTATGGTTTCTGGATGCGCAGTCCAAAGCACGACGGGAACTACTTGCAAATAGTCTGGAAGGTAGAAATACCTGACAGGTGGTGTGTGTGTGTGTGTGATCAATATTTAATGTCTGTGAAGGCTGTCTGTATCATCCAGACAACAGTCCTAACAGATGTTTATGTGTGTTTGCGGAAAACATATGTAAAAGATGTCTGACTACAAGTGTATCTTAGTTTGAGGTTTGCGGGTGTCTACATGTAAATTTCTATGAAAACTGTGGCTTGTCTGTCGAGTGCCTTAATGCAGGTTGTCTGACTTAAAGGCCGACAGCCAGACAAGCCTCACACATTCAGGATATTCAGACACCGTTTATCACTGAAACCACGAAGAGTCAGGCAGATCTGTCAGAATTTTTGGGCTGGCAAATAGCACAATCGACGGACATCCTTCACAGACATTCAGACGCTGGAAAAACAGCCAAGCATCCTGTGGGCACACATGGTCTAGCTAGTAGGACAATTGGCAGGCAAACGCTTGAGGGTGTGTCAGGCTGACCGAATGTCTATGAAAAGTGTACACTCTCCAGACAACAAGTCTCCTCAGGGATGTATGTCTGTCCAGACGTTTGAGTATGTCTGAACGTCTGAAACTGTTTACGTATAGTGTGCTGGGTGTTCTACGAGCGAGATAAACGTGTCTGGATGATGTGCCTACCAACGTTAAGTGAATGTCTGAACAAACCGTGGTTTGACATATAACGGCCTGCCTGGATCCGTTGTCTCTTCCCGACTAACTAACTATGGCTGAGATTGTTTTGTGAAGTGTCTGAATGATATCTGTCTGACTGAAAATTTCCGTACAGATCTGTTACAATAATGCATGCACGCATTGTCCGCGTTCTGAAAGCGTGCCTGTGTAGATGTCCATCAGAGCCTGGATTGGACGAAAACGTGGGATGTGGCTATTAATTGGCGCCAGCTATGAACCACACCACCAGTCCTTCACCCCCGCACCGCGAACAGAACGATCAATTATACCAACCAACCTTCACCCTGATCTCTTTGCCACGGACCCGTCAGCGAAGGCAGGGTTCTGCCGGACGAGGGACGGAGCTACATGTCTATCTTTAGCTTACCGGGGAAAAAAACTGTCGAATTAATTCTGTTGACAAATGACTATTTTTTGGTCGGCGGATATGTCAGGGTACCGGTCCTATTATTACACCCCAAGGAATCACAGATGTGGAATGTACTCATCAGTAACGACGTAAAAGATAGATGTCCCCATTAGCTGTCGTTGTTATCATTAATTTTGCTACCGAGCGTCAAGACAGCTGTTTTGAAAAGTGTTTTAGCTCGGCCCGGCCGAACAGTCATCAAGCTTTCGCTTTTTAAGGTGATGTAATTAGTTGTTTTTCCAATGGAAAACGAACAGCCAAGAAAAACAATAAAACAGGCAGGCAGGCAGACAAGGAGTCAGTAAGATAAATAGTCAGACAGACAGACAAACAGACAGACAGACAGACAGACAGACAGACAGACAGACAGACAGACAGACAACAGACAGACAGAAGACAAACAGACACACAGACAAACAGACAGGCAGACAGCAAAGTACCCGGATCAGTCGGTCTTTGCCGAGTCATAGACGAAGGAAATATTCGGCTGCAGCTTTCTCAAATCATGTACTGTACTTAACATACTACGAGAATACACACTTTGAACATGTTATTTTTTAAAGCATGCTAAATTATGCGCTCAATCTAGCAGGACCAAGTGGCCAGAAATGGATTAGAAAAACAGCAGCATTTGTATTCAGCACATGGAATGTCTTTGTACGATGGAGCCCCTTAGAAGATGAAAGCGGTAAGATCCACACTTCAGATGAGAAAAGACCGCAGCTTTTATAAACGTTCTTACCCAACTTCTCAACCGCTTTTCCCTTTAACAGAAACCATCTGTTCCGGTTAGCAGGTTACACGAGCGGCTTGGGGCAAAATACAAAGAACAATCGCTGCTTAAGGATAAGAACACTGATGTAAAGACTAGATGGAAGAACCGACTAGGCACAGGCAAATACGGACGCATATCCAGACACAAACACATTTCGTATGCTCGCGATCTCAAGGGACAGCTAAGCCCCGCCTCCCTCGGTATGGCCCTGCACTCGATTGAACGTTTAATCTGATTCACTCTTCTCTGATTGACTGATTTCGTACAGCTTATTCGTTGTGCTCGATTCATTGATTGAACAGTCGTGGTTTTCCGTATATTTGTACTGTGGTGCTTAATTGATTGATTGTACTACAGTCGTGCTCTTTAAAAATATATTTGTCCCTACATTGCGAGTTTGGTGAACGGCACTGAATAGGCGCGGCCCGGGTTGATTAAAATTTACTGGTAGGGCAGAAAAGTGTCCCTTGAGATCGCGAGCATACGGTACTCAGAAAAAGATACAGATATTGACACAGACACAGACACAGACACAGACACAGACACAGACACAGACACAGACACAGACACACACAGACACAGACACAGACACAGACACTTGCGAGCAGTCGGCTTGCAATAACAAGAAAAGCGGTAGTCAGCGTGAGAAAAAATGCAGGTGTTCCGAGCAGTACTGGTTCCTTAATTTGTCCCAATTGGTGGCGCCACCTTGATCAATAGTTCGACGCCAGTGCTTAACTAAATCAATTTGTTTATTACTTGTAAAACAATCAGAAAAAATTCGTGGAAGTAACAAAAAAAATTATTTTGTTTTCAACAATTATATCTCGTCTCGATTATATAGTGGACTGAAATCAAGGAAAACCCCCCGGACCCTTGCCCCGCCCAGCGCCCACTCCGGGAGTTTTCAATTGCTAGCGCTGTAGAAATCACGCGACATTCTTATTGCTTTAGGGAAACTGCATAGAGCGCCTGTGGAATCGCCTCGAATTTATTCGCAATGTCCCTATCACAGAAGTTGCCATTTCAACTGTACACGTTCCAATTCATTTTTCCCGAACGCGCGAAATCAAATTTCTCCTTCTGCAGCGTGTGTGTCTTTCACGTGAATTTCGCCATTTTTAATCCCAACTTCATCCCCCCTCGCATCTCCCCGTTTTTTTCGTGTGTCCTCCCGAACTTTTCGACCATCTCCTACTCACCGGCGCGCCGCACAGTGTAAGGACCGGAGAAATTTTTGGCAAGCGACGTTCTTCGAAGGTGAAAAAAAATTCTTCCTCGGCTTTTTGACATTTTCTTTTGATTTCGCCATTTTTATTTCCTTCCACCTTCCTAAACGCATTTTTCCCCTAATCCCAGGTGTCTATCACAACTCCTCGTGGACTCTCCGATCACCGGCGCGCAGCTGAACGACCGGAGGAATTTTCGGTAGGCGATGTCTTGGAGCTTCAACAAAATCTTCCTCGGCTCGTGTCGTTCGCACTGATTTCGCCGTGTTTTTCTCCCACCATCATCCCGCACGTATTTTTCCCGTCATTTCAGGTGTCCACGGCAACTCGTGATCCACTTCCCGCTTTACCGGCGCGCACCGCAGCAATCAGAGGATTTGTTTTAAATCGTCTGGGGAATCAAAATGGCCAA
The DNA here is from genome assembly GCA_001579985.1 of Hypsibius dujardini. Lineage (NCBI taxonomy): Eukaryota > Metazoa > Tardigrada > Eutardigrada > Parachela > Hypsibiidae > Hypsibius > Hypsibius dujardini. Next base: position 2,532 of record LRSR01010339.1, on the reverse strand, counting down.
AGCTGCCGCAACACGTGGAGCTCGTCCCGTGGCCGCCACCACGACCACCGCGGTCAAGCCCGCCGGCACCAACGGCACCAGCAACAACGGCGCCTCCACCTCAGTGCCGGAAAACGGCGCAGCGGGAAAATTCACGGCCGCCCAGCTAAAGGAACTCCAAACCATCTACACCGTCGGTACGGCCATTTTTTCACTTTTTTTAGCTTATCTAGCTTGTTGCAATCTCCCCTTTGTCAGGCGACAATGTTTGGGTCATGACGAAGGGCCTGTGGAGCAAGGCGAAAGTGATAAAAACGGACCAGGCGAAGCATCCGGAGGACGCGGAATTGGCTATTCCCACTTCACTGGTTAGTGCATTAACTGCTGCGATTGATTGACTTGATTGGCTAGATTTTGTCAGGAGTTTTGTTTTGTAATGTGTGCCTCCGGTTGATTGATGAGTTGACTTGATTGTTGAATGATTTTGATTTAGCATGGTTGTTTACGGTTGATTGATGAATTGGTTGTATGTGTTAAGGCGTTATTTTTGGTTGTTTCAGGTCCATTACCCGGGCTGGAGCGCCTCGTAAGACGCCATCAAACTCTATTTCAAGCCGTGCAGTAGTATTTACAGCTTATCCATCTGTAGGTTTGACGAGTGGGTGATTGGAGATTCAATCATGCCTCAGACCCCGGAGAACGAGATCCGTGCCGTAACGGAGAATGACACGGTCAAAAAGTCCATCGCGTAAGTCATTGCATCACGCTGTTTGAGATGTCTTGTTTTAATGTAGCCTTTTTGAGCCCACTCCAACTTTTAAAAAAGTGAAAATTCACGGGAAAGGCAATCGTGTTGTTCGTTTGGGACAGGGAATGTTCCTGGTCAATTCGCACGCAATCAACCAATCAAGCGAAAACTGCTGTAATGTATTCATTTCGCCTAGTTGTTGGGTGGTTTGTAAGTCTGTTTGCTTTTCAGAGCTCCGGCCAAGCAGAAAAAGACCGTCGCGAAGAAGGAAAAGGCTGCTGTGGCGGCAAAGGACGAAGAAAAGCCGAAGAAGCAGCCCTATCCGCGGAAGCCTTCGAGCCCGAAAGCTGCCGCCGCCCCACGGGCTGCCACCGCTCGCCGTGTCGTCGCCGAGGGTAAGGCCCCCGAACCGGAGCCAACTGCTACTACCACGGGTAATTTTTAATGCCTCACGCATCACTAACAGGGAAGATCTTGTCGATTTTTTATGGCTTGCCATGATTTCAGGCACGAATGGAAATCGCGCTGCTCGAAAGCCTGCTGCTGCTGCTGCCGCTGTCGCTGCCGAGGCCGCCAAACCGGAAGCTGTCTATGATTTTGTGGATGAAGCCGCGGCTGGGCAGAACGGCACGAAGAAGGGACGCGGCGGAGCAGGAGCTCGGAATGGGAAGGCGGAGGCTGCACCCGCGACGGAGAAGAAAAACACCCCGGAGAAGGCACCCGCTGTTAAAAAGGCAGCCGCACCGGCTGCGAAGACAACTGCTGCGTTGACAGGTATTAAGCGTTTGTCTGCCTGACGATGATTTCGCTTTGCCTTACTGCATCGTTCCTGCCTGACTGTTGTATGTCTGCCTGTGTCGTCAATCCTTCCTAGTGGTGTTTGTCTGTCTTTTTTTCGTTCTTTGTCTACTCTTGCTTTTTCTCCTTTCTCACATTTTAGTCATGCCCTTCTTCAACCTTAAAATTATTTTATTTGTAGCCCACTCACGGTTGAAACGACAGGCGGAGGTGCCGGAGAGTGCCGCCGGACCGAGCGGCGCGGTCGCCGTTGAGGGCTCGCCCCAGCGAGTGGCCACCCCGTTCGACTTGGGACTGGTCGGAGCGGCGGAGAAGCTGCGACTCGCCTGCGCAAACTACATCAACATCGAGAAGCTGCCCACCGAGGCCATCGGCGATCTGGTGGAGAAGGTGGATGAGCTGACCACCGCGGCCGGGGACCTCAAGGACGCCGCCTTGAACTTTCTCAACACGTACGTGCCTGGTTTTAATTATGGTTGTATTCTTCCGCCTCAAGAAGATGCTTTCGAAATTGTACGGTTACTCGATGCTTTGCATTATTTAGCAACTCAAAAGCCATCGTCGCCAGCGCCCCCTGGAAGGCGTACGCCGAACGGAAGCCGGAAGACGCCGCGAAGCTGCTGCGGGAAGCCGAGGATAGCTCGCCGGCCAAGAAGCAGCGCGTGCAGTAAAACGGACAACCAACAACACACTCACGAATCAGCTTCCCTACACTTTCTATACCCTCTACTACAGCAGCAGCACATTCTACGAGTCCTCTTGGCTTTCTTTTTGAATGTTGTAATGACACACAGACATTATTCGTGCTTACCCGTTAGTTTTGTTATTTTGATCTGAATTGTGTGCGAGGAGATTGGAGACCTTGTTGTGGATGGTTTTAGTTCTTTACCTACCCGCTTTATCTTGTATGATTTCACTTCTGTAATTGTTTCTCTGATGTATCGGCCAAGGCGTCGCTGAGCTTTTTGTCCACTTCTTCGGGAAAATCTTTTGTTACGTTTTTTCTC
>LRSR01010338.1:0-24610 GCA_001579985.1 Hypsibius dujardini | reverse complement strand
GCCAATCAGACAACGAACAGCAAACCGACAGCTAAATACGACAGGGTGACGGCGAGATGTGGTCATGGTCAAGTGGACCGCTCCGCCGCGGTACTCTCTTGCACGTTGTGGATGGCGTTCTCCCGGTCACCGGAATTCTTGCGATACTGCTGCTCGTCCTCCACCCGCCACGTGACCTTCTGCTTGTGTTGTTTGACCATGTCATCCACTCGGTCGTCAACCATCTTCTCCGTCAGGACACCTTCCTCCGATGCGTACGCACTCGCCTTTATGAAAACCATCACTTTTTTACACTCAAGGTCGAGACAAAGTAAAACACATCAGCTCACACATGAAAAAAAGGAGCTTTTCCAGTCAACTAATTTCAAGCCTTGTAATTTATTGTTTAAATTCTTTCTATTTCAAAATATAAATATCTTAGAGTGAGTTTACAGACAAAAAAATCAACCTGCACAACTGGCAAAAACCTCAAGCCGACCGAATTAAAGCCAACTTTTTACCGGCGCCCAGCAAAATGGGGTGGCCGGAGTTTGAGCCATTTTGGCCAATGCGTGCAGCCGTTTTTGATCACAGCTAACTACCCAGTCGATTGATTGATTGACTTCGAACTGTTTCGGCGATCTGGTGTTAAATCAATGAATCAAGCAATGTGAGAAACAGCTGCACGCATTGGCCAAAGATTGGCTCAAACTCTGACCACCCCTATTTGTGCAAGAGCAAACTAGGCTTACCTGCCACGATACTCCCAATTTGGCAATCTCGCGACCGGACAGGCCGGTGGTCTTGGCCGCAATGCTCGTACACTTGGCTCCGTAGTCGAATTGATCCACCTTGAGCCGCTTGTATCCACCCTGGGAGGCCGGTTTCAGGACGAACTCCTCAAAGTACAAGCGAACCATTCTTTCCCGCTCTTCCAGGCCGGGGAGATCAAATTCCACCATTTCGTCCAATCGATCGTTGATGGCCCAATCCAGCTGCTCCGGCTGATTACTCGCAAGCACCAACATAAACCTACAGAACAGAAGTACACTCTGTGTGTTGTAGATTTACTCCCACACCTAGCAAACTCAAATCACACAAAACGACGGCTTACTTTTTGGACTGCTCTCCAGTTCGATAAAGGAAGGCATTGATAACAGCTCTGAGATCCTCACTAATGATTTCCTAAAACACATAAGCCATTATCGAACCGTCACGGCCTACATGCCTGTTTGTCTGTCTGTCTGTCTGTCTGCCTGTCTGCCTGCCTGTCTGTTTGTCTGCCTGCATGTCTGTCTGTCTGCCTGTCTGTCTGTCTGCCTGTCTGTCTGCCTGCCTGTCTGTCTGTCTGTCTGTCTGTCTGTCTGTCTGTCAGTCAGTCTGTTTGCCTGTCTGTCTGTCTGACTTTATTTCGTTAGTGACGCTGACGTACTGAGCTTCGCTTTCTTAAGAAAGCATCGGCCTCATCAACGAATAACAACAGCCTGAAAAAAAAGGCAACTTTACCGATGAAGTAAGGCTTTCTGAGGCTTGTAGGAGACGTACCCTTTGCCGCTCGTATTTGCCCAGTCGAATGTCTTATGCATGGCAGTGACACCGGCTCGTCCCATCGGTGCGACGTCGCCACCGGTCATGATGGCGAAATCCATACCGGAATGGTACGCCAATTTCTGTAACGAAAAAATGTACCAACTAAATTCCGAGTCTGTTGGATGTGCGTCACTCGAGACGCCATTTTTTTGCACTAACTCACTTTGGCAAAAAGGGTTTTCCCCGTTCCGGGAGGCCCGTACATCATAAGGTTGCGGTAAAACCCGTTGTTTTTCTTCGTGTGACGCGTGGTGATGGCAATGTCCCGCAGACGAGACTCCAGATCAGGCTGAGAGACGGGAAACAGAAATAAGACACGTCGTAATCAACGGATCACTGCACGAATCACGAATCACGGATCACGGCACGCGGCGGTAGCTCAGAAAACGGTACCTTTAGCACCACTCCGGATAGGGCGTCGGCCGGTTTGGAAAAGAGGCGTTTGATATTCTATCATCGAAGGGGAACAAATCATTGATCATTTCACGTACTCTACTGGAGACGAGGGGTAAAATACCTTCACGGGATGCCGGAGTGTCTCGAAAAACGTCAACCGGGATGTCTCGCGTACTAGGGCGGGCTTGCCGAGCCGAGATTCCACGTAGCGTGCACCGACGCCGGTGCCCATTTTCGCAGAGTACACACCGAGCGCAAGGAGAGTCAGTCCGCCCGCCTGTAAAACGATTTAGTGCGGTGGTGTACGACTTCCTTTGTATACGACAACGAATAGCAGTCTGTCTGTCTGCTTGCTTGCCTATCTGTGTGTCTGCCTGCATGCCTGTACTTTTGTATGTGTCTGTCTGTCTGTCTGTCTGTGTCTCTCTCTGCCTCCCTGCCTGCCTATCTGTGTGTCGGATTGCATGCTTGTACTTTTGTCTGTCTGTCTGTCTGTTTGTCTGTCTGTCTGTCTGTCTGTCTGTCCCTGTCTGCAACTAGTCTGGTTCCGAACTAGCGTGCTTACAGCAGCGGTGACTTTATCCCAGTCGTTGATGAAGGCTGTAAGGCCTGCCCCAAGAATGGAACCCGCCGTCCTATCCATCAAAACGAGACGTGATACACTTACTGGCTAAGGGGTCATGGTTTGAAGCCGCTTACTTTATGGATTCCAGTGTGGTGGTCCGATTCTCAGCGGACTGCACTCGAATCTTCTCCAGAATCAGATCGCGGTTCTCCCGCTCGGCTTTTGCCTTGGCACGCGCTTCGGCCTCCACCCGTTTCACGTCATGCTTCTCGCGAAGTTCCAGCTCGTGCTCGATAGTAGCTGTTGAGGAAAAGACGTTCCTTTTCAACCTAGACTAGACCATTCGGAAATGATGAATGGACCGGTACCTCGCTTCATGTCTTCCTGTTTCCTGACTGACTCCTCCTGCTTTCGGAGATTATCTTCGTTGATTCGTTGCTGAAAGAATAAACTTCACTTGCTGCGGCAATCAACTCAAGCAGGGAGACTGCTCAGGTGTAATGCTGTATATGTACCTGTTGCGCCAATTGATCTTCATATCTTTTCCTGGACAGTTGGTCTTGATACTGTGCCCGCTACAAACGAATACGAAAATCCATTAATTGCGAGGTTCCAAAAAGCACCCAGTTGCAACAATCAATCAACGGATACAAGCTCTGTACAAATAGTGCTGCAATTCATCAATCAATCAATCAATCGGTAAAAGCTATGTACAAATAACGCTGCAGTTAGTTAATCAATCAATCAATCAATCGATCGATTGGTAAAAGCTATGTACAAATAGTGCTGCAGTTCATCAATCAAGCAATCAACTGATAAAAGCTATGTACAAATAGTGCTGCAGTTCCTCAATCAATCAATCAATCAATCAATCATCCACAATAGAGCTCCCACAAACCAAATGTGCATCCTCTCCTCGAGCATGGAAATTGAAATAAACTTTGTCGGTAGATTAAAATGCTTTACCTGCTGCGCTTGTTTGGTTTCCTCCGACAACGTCTTTCGCTTCTCCTCATGAGAAGCTCGTATTTGTTCCAGCCTGACTTCCTCCGTATGCGCCTCATATTGCTGCAAGGAAGAAAAACACATATTCAGCATACATCTTAAACTTCACCTTATGCGCAGCAGGAAAAGTATCACATCTTACAAACCTTTATTCCCTTCTGGTGCTCCAACTGCAAAGTGGTTTCATGCGCCTTCGTTAATTCTAGCGCCTCTTTCGCGTTCTCTGAAAAATAATTTTTAATTAATGCTATACAAAGCAATAACGGACAGGAAAAAAATTGCAGTCATACACTTACATCAATCAATCAATCAATGACTCTCTATTTCAATGACAAGCAAACAGTCACTCAAAGTAGGAAATGCACCAATCAATCAATCAATCAATGACTCACTTGAGTAAAAAACAATCAAAGTAGCAAGTGAAGCATTCAATCAATCAATCTATCAAAGGGCTCTCGTCTTATATTTGTGCGTTTCTTACTTGAGCTCTCGAGCTCTCTAGCGGCTTTGGCTGCACGCTCCAGTGCAGCACTGTCAAACCGGTAAGCGTCCATCTTGGACGGCAATGGTGTATCTCCTTTGGCGCCACTTCGAGAGCCGTCACCGCCGCCCGCACCTGCGCCCGCATGATGATCGCCAGCTCCCTGCTCGAAATTCCCACTCTGCTGGTGTGCCGCTCCCTCTCCCTCACCCGGTCCCTTGCGCAGTCCAAACAGCCAAGACATTTTTAAAAATAATACAGAGCACTCTCTGGTGACTTAGGAATCGAAATCCTTTAATTACGGAACACTCAAAAGAGAAGGGATGTCGAATGTGGAAAAGAAAACCGGCGCAAGCAAGCAACCAAGGAATCTGACGCAATCTGATCAGATCAGGGAACAAGGGGATAAAGTGACGAACATGAGGCGAACAACTCGGAAATGCATGAGAACTGCGCTGGAACATTTATTCTCGGCGAGAACATTTTATTCTAACAAGTAAGCCGCCGTTAAGCGACAACCTTCATTTTATTCGCAACGAGGAGCCACCTCGGTAAGTCAAGAAATTAATTTTCTTCTTGAGGAGAATAAAATTTTCAACCGCGGAGAATAAAATTTTCAGCCAAAGAGAACAAACTGTTCCACCACAGAGAACAGACTGTTCCACCACAGAGAACAAGATGTTCGGCTCGGTCGCAGAGAACAAATGTTCAGCCGCGGTTCTCGGGGAATCAAATGTTCGGTCGCAGAGAATCAAATGTTCGGTTGCGGAGAATAAAATGTTCAGCCGCAGTACAAGTAATACATTTTTTTCTTTCCGAAGTCCCTTTTCCTATCATTCCTGAGTGATTTTTTCAACAAGATTCCGGTTTTGCAAGTCACAGATACCTTTTCTGTATCTTCCTTATCACGCGTGAGAAGTTTCAGGCTTCAGCTCCAGCCAAATGGCAACCAAAACGTAAATCTGCCTCGTGATAAAATTCCACATTGCTTTTATGCGGCATTCGTAAAATCCAGTCCAATTTTTTCCTTTCTTACGCCTATTCCAGATACCCATTATGGCGGCCGGGAAATCCACAGCTTCGGATATTTCTCCCGGACTTTTACATGAAGCTCGTGAGGCCGGAGCGAACGCTTCCGCCGCATATCGTGCAGTTTGAAGTCGACATCAGGTGAGGAATCTGTCAACGCTCGCGTTCTGCAGCCTGCGTGGACATCTGCGAATCACTGTGTATTTTTGCTTTCCACAGGATGTCAGATACGGATGTAAAAAACTACTTGACTAAAATTTACGACGTTCCGGTTGTAGACGTCCGCACGGTTGTGAAACAAGGTGCGTATCTTGCGCATTCGCTTGCTTGATTGATTGATGAGGTGGACGTCCGTTTGCATAAGTGGGTGGTTGATTGATTGATGAGGTGGACGTCCGTTTGCATACATGGATGGTTGGTTGATTGATTGATGAGGTGGACGTCCGTTTGCATAAGTGGGTGGTTGATTGATTGATGAGGTGGACGTCCGTTTGCATAAGTGGGTGGTTGATTGATTGATGAGGTAGACGTCCGTTTGCATATGTGGGTGGTTGATTGATTGAGGAATCAGATGGAAATGGTTATTGAATTTCTGGCATTTATTGTTAGCTTGATTTCCTTCCTGTTCCAAGACACGGGGTCACACATCTGCAAATTGAAATATTTTCGTAATGTTGATGTCTCTATGTATGAGTTTCTGGATTGGATTGATGGTCATAATATTTAAAAGATATTTTCAATGGCTCAAAATACGACATTTAATTGTAAACATGGAATATACTTTTATTTTATCTAAAGGGGTGAAAGTAGAAATCGATATTTAAAATCTTAAAATGTTCACACATTATTTAAACAACACTGATTGATGGCGTGATTCAAGTATGTTGATCGATTCTTCCGATGGAGTAGTTGAATGGAGCACGTACTAGAACATGTACTGTACTCCTCTACTGTACTCATGTGCTGTACTCATGTGCTGTACTGGTGTACTGTACTGGTGTACTGTACTGGTGTGCTGTACTCATGTGCTGTACTGGTGTACTGTACTGGTGTACTGTACTCATGTGCTGTACTCATGTGGTGTACTCATGTGTTGTTCTGGTGTACTGTACTGGTGTGCTGTACTGGTGTGCTGTACTGGTGTACTGTACTGTAATCAGTCGTGTCATGTACTGGACTGTTTTGTAGTGTAATGTTTTGTAACTGCGTTTAAAAAAAACAACCGAAGTAATTTTGGTTCGGCAAAATAATGGGAATCGGAGGAGCAAACTGAATTTTAGGAAAGTAACATTTTTGAAATCTCGCTAGAGAATGATAGTTTATATCATACGGCTCATATTTATTTTGTTGAAAATAAAACACATATATGTTATAGAATCAACACTAGTATGTTGACATTCATCTGTAGTTCAGGCGTTGCCGTCAAACTGCGAATATCATGTTTTTTAGTACCAAGTTCAAATGTCTTGAGTTTCCTTCAATCTAATTCAGTCCTCCGATTCCTATTGTTTTGTCGAAGCAAAATCACTTAGCTTGTTTTTTAAAACGCAACTGCAAAACATGACGCAGAACAGTACCGTGCAGTACAGTTCACCAGTACAGTACACCAGTACACTGCACTCAGTACAGTACACCAGTACAGTACACTGCACCAGTACAGTACACCAGTACAGTACACCAGTACACTGCACTCAGTACAGTACACCAGTACAGTTCACCAGTATAGTACACCAGTACACTGCACTCAGTACAGTACACCAGTACAGTTCACCAGTATAGTACACCCAGTACAGTACACCAGTACAGTACACCAGTACAGTACACTGCACCAGTACAGTTCACCAGTACAGTACACCCAGTACAGTACACCAGTACAGTACACCAGTACAGTACACCAGTACAGTACACCAGTACAGTACACGAGTACAGTACACGAGTACAGTAAAGTTTTAGTATGTGCCGTTGAATGGTTGATTGGTTTTGATTCATTTCTTCCCCATTGGCCATTTTTCGAGACCTTCATACCGGTATTCCCGATTTCTTGAATTCACGCACGATTTTTTGTGGTCTTTGCAGGACAATATTTTAGGCATCCCCTCGGGCATGAACTGAGGGAGCCCTACAAACGGGTCGCCTTTGTTACCCTGGTTTGTGGTGAATGTGTTGTACATTTCAATTTCAAATCGCTCGAACATGTTGATTAACCTCGATTGCTTGCAAATCTGGTTCAACGGCACGGCTTGACGTTTCAATTGCAGGAGAAGAACGCAAAGTTCTCCTTCCCGAACTTGTTCCCTGCAATTGCGCAGCAAGAAAAGAAGCGAGAGGAAACGCAGTTCAACGATATGATGGAACAAGCGAAGGTCCAACGCCAGAGGCATTGGGACCGTGCCGGTAAGTCGTGCGCATTCTTTTGCGGTGATGTGCACACGTGGCAAAAACCTTGCGCTAACCGAGTTAAGCCATTACACTCGTTGCGGTGTTGATGTGCACACGTGGCAAAAACCGTGCGCTAACCGAGTTAAGCCATTACACTCGTTGCGGTGTTGATGTGCACAGCTCCCGAGTTGAAGTGCTTGATTCGGTCAGCGCAAGGTTTTTGCCACGTGTGTAGTTCGCCAATAAAGCAGCTAATTCGGTCACCGGTATTTCTACATCGACAAATGTTGTCATTTTCAGGGGCGCCGACATGGTTTTCGGCCTGAGAATCTTCGTCTGTTTGGTTTGCTGCTTTTGTAATATATTGCACCTGTTTTGATTACTTCATTTTAGAGGCTTGTACAACTGAGGAGAATGTTGAAATTGACTCTTTAACCGCGTTCAGTGATCAAGGACCGCAGTGAGGGAGCGAGGAGCGACGGACAGAATGCTTCACTAATCGAATGAAGCCTTTTAACTCGCTCTAAGCATTGCTGCCATGCACTGGCCAAATAAAGTGATGCGACTCGGTCAGTCAAGCATTCTGTCAATGTGTATGAACATTCTTCATGTTCAGTGTGTGTCTGGTAATGCGACCCGAAATTTCATCCCTCGAATCATCCAAGTCTTATTACGGCCATCTATCCATGCACAAATGCTTTATTATGAATTAGAACTTGACTGAGCAGACCGAACTTGACCGAGCAGATCCGAGCAGATCCAGTTTGCAAAGCGAAACGTTCTTTGAATCTTTCTCCTTTGTGGCATGAACGGGACCGGATGTGCTGAGCGTCCTCTATTGGCCATGTCAGCTGATACCCGGTTCTGTCTGAGTTGGCCGCCTAACGTTTTCGCCGTTGAATTTGAAGCAGCCCAAAGACCCACGGGCTTTAAAGCCGACCGGCGGCTTTCGTTTTTCTGTCTTCCATGATGGCGACTTTTCCCAGGGTCCGGATCCGGATCCAGACTCTTAACTGTACCAGGCAGTTGAACCGCATGATTTCATCACGCTGCTCGTTGAAAAATTTCGCTTCCTTTGACATCCCACATTTTCACATCTGATTAGTTTTTCCGGGGGGAAATCGTATGTTTTGACCTGTGTTGAGGGAAGAGTTTTTATCGCGATCTGCAAATTTTCCTGATCCGGTCTGCCCGAACTCTCCTTCTCCGCCTTCACTCTTGGCGTTATTCTGTGTTATTGTTTTCAGGTTCGTTAAAACGCCTGTTTTCCACCGCTATTACTTGGTTCTGAGAAGTTGTGCATGATCAAAGTAGGTGCCCGTTTAAAAAAATGAGGTGTCTTGCTGGTGCTTCTTATTTGAACTGAAAATCATGGGCGCTCTTAATCTGCCATGCGTGCTCTTAATCTGTCATGCGCGCTCTGCCATGCGCGCTCTTGATCTGCCACGACGCCTGGACACTTTTCAGGGCTTGGCAAAATGACGGGAAGAGGAATCGGACGTGGCGTCGGCCGCGGAGTGCCGCGCACTGAGACGCCCCTGGGAGCGACGTCTCCAGCCATCCCCGAGGTCCACGCCGTTGGAGTGGCTCCTCCGCCCCTACCCAGCCCGACGGTGGAGAGCAGCGCTGTGTCCCGTGTGGGAACAGGTCGCGGACGCGGAATCAGTATGAGTAATCTGCCGCCGTTGCCGTCACCGGCCGTGCTGTCGCGTCAGGAGTCATCTGTTGTTGAGCCTGTTTTTCCCTCGGTGGCGGTGGCGGTGGCGGGAGTTGGCCGCGGCGCCGGACGAGGCCGAGGTGTTCGCCAAATTCCAGCCGCGGGCGATGCTGCCATCGCTGAATCGCCCGTTGTCGTTCAGGTATAGACTTTTCGAAATTTGCGAGTCATTGAATCGTGATACTGACTTGTGACTCGTCTCAGCGATTGGTTGATTGATTGATTAAGCAGAGTTTGCCTGTTGACGTTTCGTTATTTCCAATGCCGCGATATGTTGGTTGAATGATCTTGATGAAATTCAGTATGAGAGAATGGTTCCGGAATGGGCCGCTTTACTTTCCGTACCCTGGAATGGGCCACCGGGTGGAAGGGGGCGCTCTGTCGCAAATTGATAAAAAATAGATGAGTTACTGCATAGTCAGCGCCCTCTATAGGGAGCTTTTTCCGACCGTCCAGTTATTGCGTTTTTGATGAGATTATTGATTATTCTGTCGTTTAGGACCTTGCTGGTAGCCAAAACCTGTCGAAAAGGTCTGATTCCGTGGTGGCCCATTCCAGGAGCCTTCCCTCGTACTTGTCTTCAAATGATCGACTGATTGGTTGTTGAAATAGACAGCGACGATTTGAGTACTGTCGGTCGGTGAAATATATAACATTTACAAGCTATATTTCTACTTTTCTAGGCTTCATCCGTCCCTCCGCCAGTGACAGTCCCGCTTTCCATGCACGTACCACCGAAGGCCATCGAGGAGCAGTTCAAGAACTTGTCACTCGCTTCCCAGCAGCCGGCCGCCGTCACGGCAACCGCGACCGTTCCTGCAGACGGCGCTGCTGCCCCTGTCCCGGACAAGGATGCCCGCCCAACGGACATTCCGCAAGGCGAAGCTGGCGTTGAGATGGAAAGACAGCGTCGCCTGGCGGAAATGAAGATTATCACCAAGCCCAAGGGGACAGTCGGTTCTAAGTTTGTTGAATCTTGCATCGCTTTTAGCCTTTCCGGGTACCGATTCCGGAAAGAGATTTGTATTTCGTGTTTCGTTTACTTCCCCGCAGAATCAACCTTCTGGGAAACGTGGTTCATTTCGACGCGGATCCCAAGGCGATGGTATACGAGTACCGAGTGGACTTCTACCCGCAAACTTGGAGCCCGCGTCTCCGGCCCAAGCTGATTGAGAAGATTCAGGACCAGCTACCGGGCGTTTACTTATTCGACTTTGACAACTTATTCACTTCGACCGAGCTGGCCAGAGAGGTGAGATAGGCCATTTCATTTGCTGTTTGAAACTATACAAGCTAATTGAGAGACAGTCAGGCAGACAAATATGCAAGCAGACAGACAGACAGACAGACAGACAGACAGACAGACAGACAGACAGACAGATAGACAGGTGGCGCTCTATTTTGTCACGCTCCAGGTGCAAGACTTTGTGGTCAAGTCGCCGTTCGACCCCGAAAAGGAGTATAAGCTGACGATCCGCCGCGTCATGGCTAATCGCGCAAACGAGAGCAAGGAGTTGCTAAACTTGATTGTTAAAGAGTGAGCAGCCATTATTAGTTGCATCGTGCATGTGTAGTGCGTGCTCATTCTGTTACTTCGGCATAATGACGTTAGACGTGGTTGGTTAGGTTGGAAATTGCGATGAAATTCACCCAGATCGGTCGCAACCGGTATAATTCCGCCGGTCGAGTGGCCCTGAAACAGAACAACTTTCCGGAGCTGGAGATTTGGCCGGGCTACCAGTCATCGGTCAATCCGTACGTGGGAGGCGTGATGCTGGTGAGTGTTTGACGCTCTCAGCTGATGACTCTCAGTCGACCTTAGAACGAGTACTAATACTAACCCGACTTTTCACTTAATTCTAGATGACTGATGCGGCCTTCCGTGTGATCCGCGTCGGGAACGTTAAGAATCTTTTGTAAGATGGAAAATGCTGGTCGTTTTGATCGATAAATAGACACAAATTCATCAGTTACTCAGTCTGGCAAATTCACCAACGTGTAGACAACTGACAGGCAGCCAGACATGCGTTCACGCAGATAGTCAGGCAGGCAGACAGACAGACAAACAAACAGACAGACAGACAGACAGACAGACAGACAGACAGGCAGGCAGGCAGGCAGGCAGGCAGACAGACAGACAGGCAGGCAGGCAGACAGTAGACAGACAGGCAGGCAGACAGACAGACAGGCAGTGATCCATCTGTTAGTTTGCTGGAAAGCATGATCGGATGATGCAGTATTTGAACCTTTTTTTTCTCATAGGGACCAGTGGAGGAAAACGAGGGACTACCAAAAGCTGGTAAAAGACAACATTATTGGTCAAACCGTCCTCACGGTAAGTTACTGCATCTCGTTTTGATTTTTTGTTTCCGGCTCACAGTAGTCGGATTATTTTGTCTTAAGCCCTACAACGACAAGAGCTACGTGGTATCGGACATCACGTTTGACAAGACCCCCGCAGACACGTTCGACACTCGCGAAGGCCCCATCAGCTATGTGGACTACTACCGGAAGCATCACAACATCGAAATTAAGGACATGACCCAGCCGCTGATGTTCTCCCGACCGGCTCCCACCGGTGTGCGTCGTCGGGACAACCGCATCATCGCCCTCATCCCGGAATTGTGCCAGTGTGAGTGAACTACGGTGAACCGCATTCGGTCCGACCCTACGTCCCTTCCTAGTTGGACCAAAGGGCCAAAGAAGAGTGTTAGACGAAAAGGCCAAAGAGGCAGAATAGGCAGACAGGCAGGCAGACAGACAGACAGACAGACAGACAGACAGACACACGGGCACACAGACACACAGACAGACAGACAGACAAACAGACAAACAAACAGGCAGACAGACAGACAGACAGACAGACAGACAGACAAGCGAACAGACAAGCAGACAGGCAATCAAGATGTGTTGCACAGAAATTACACTGTTTTTATGGTTCCCTTTTAGTGACCGGCATTCAGGATGATCTGCGGGCTAATTTCAACGCTATGAAGGTCAGTAGTTACAGCATCGGTTAATTGGGAATTGGCACAGTTTGACTAAACAACTTGAATCTGAAGATTTCCCGAACATAACCGGGCAGGCAAATAGTAAGGACATGTCGACATGAGCGGAATTGTTCTTTTTCCTAGGCCATCACGACCACCACAAAGCTGAGCCCGATGCAGCGCTTCGACTTCGTCATGGACTACCTGCGGCAGTTTGTCGAGACAGACATCGCGAAAGCAGTCATGAAAAATTGGGGCAAGTCTCTAATTTGGAAAGAGAGATTGGAAATTTGGCCGGATTTCTTCTGTGGATTTCGCATTTTGTTCTACTTTTCGTTAAATGGTCGTGCATTTTTCAGGGATCAAGGTCGGCACCAAGCTTATCGAGCTGCCCGGGCGCGTCCTTCCCCCTGAAACCCTCTTCTTCGGCAGTCGCGGGCCAGTCACAGTGCCAACTAATGGCGGTACGTGTTTTTGGACTGACTCTGCCAGGAGTTTTGTGTCTTTAAGGTTTACTAGTGTGCTGGTCGGATAAACTTTCACAGACTGGACGAGGGATGCCACTGGCAACAGGATGCTCGGATCGAAGCCGCTAATTGATTGGACCTTCCTGTACATGATGAGGGATCAGCCCACGTGCATTGCTTTTGACCGGATGCTGCGAGAGGTCGGCAGTCAGATGGGAATGAACGTGGCGCCGCCGAGCATCCTTCCCTTGGGAGTGGACACCAACATCACTTGGGTCAACGGTATCGATGTGGCCGTCCAGACAAACAAGGTACGCACTCTTGACGGAGACACAGACAGACAGACAGACAGACAGACAGACAGACAGACAGGCAGACAGACAGACTGACTGACTGACTGACTGACTGACTGACTGACTGACAGACAGCTAATATGAACGTGTGTTGTCGGATGAATTCATCCTTGCCAAAAATGGGCAGTCTTAACAATTACCCTTCTTGTTTTTTTCTTCGCAGAGTGAAATGGTAGTCTTGGTTTTCCCCTCACCGCGCGACGACCGCTACGCCTCAGTGAAAAAGGCCTGCTATGTGAATCATGGCGTCGCGTCACAGGTCATCAACTTAAAAACCTTGTCCAAGCCTGACCGGATGCGGGCCATTGTGCAGAAGATAGCTCTGCAGATGAACTGCAAGCTGGGCGGCCACTTGTGGCGGATGGGAAAGTTTGTGGTTCCTCCTCGCCCGGTATTTGTTTGAAATCGATATTTGATATGGTCTTTTCATTTAATGATTTCGTTTTCCTCCCGTACACAGGATGACGACCCGATGACCATGATGGTGATTGGCATTGATTCGTACCATGACTTGCGACGGCTGCGCCCGACGGCCACCGCCATGGTGGCCAGCACTGACGAAGACTTTACGCGCTGGCACAGGTCGGTGTGCTTGTGCTCTCTCGGCGATGAATATTCTGGTCTTTTGCGTTATAGTCTCACATTATGGTTTGCAGTCGGTGCAACTTCCAGCCTCCGAAAGCGGAATTGGGTTCCGGTCTGAAGATCTCCTTCATGAGCGCCCTGAACGCCTACGTCAAGGTTTGTGAGCGGGGGTGTCGTCGTTGTGCAGTTTCCTGTCTGATAGATAGAGCGCTCCGTGGGAAAGTGTCGAGTTCTGAGCCATCGCTCTTGGTCTTCAGACCAATCGCAATCTCCCCAACACGATTGTCATCTTCCGCGACGGTATCAGTGACAACGAACTGGACCAGGTGGTCAAGTCCGAGCTGCCGCAGATCCTGGAGGTTTGCAAGGACCCCACCGTGATCATGGAACTGCTCGGCTGCAGTTGGTCCGGAAGTGAGAGCAGCAGCAGCAAGAGTGAGGCAGACTACAATCCCGAGGTCTACTTCATCATTGTGCAGAAGCGCATCAATCAGCGCCTCTTCCTCATTGAGGTACCCGGTTGTAGGTACTCGCCGAGGTTCATTTCCGTATGGTAATGCGGTGTCTCCCCGATTGTCGCGTAGGGCTCGAAGGAAGGCAAACAGGCGTTGGCCAATCCCAAGCCCGGCACTGGTATGACTTGTATTGGCTCTTTATCGGTTGATTTATTGATCAATTGGCATGAATTGTTGTATTGGTTCTTTATCGGTTGATTCATTGATCAGTTGGCATGAATTGTTGTATTAGTTCTTTATTGGTTGATTCATTGATCAAATGGCTTGCTGTTGCAGTGGTGGATGAAATCATCACCCGACGGGACATGTACGATTTCTACCTGGTTCCGCAGGTACGTCGCAACTCTTCCAGTACCTTTGACATGTCCTGTGGTCGCATTATCATTTAGCTTTGTGACTTTTTGGGCAGAACGTTCGTGAAGGCAGCGTCACGCCGGTCCATTTCATCGTGATCTACCAGCCGGAGAAGCCGCGCCTGTCGGTGGACAACATCCAGGTCGGTTTCTGTCTGTCGGTTGAAATTATCATTCCAGACATGGGCGTCTTATGTTCAAATTCATTTTTCCCTTTCTGTTTTCCCATCCAGAATCTGGCCTACAAGCTGACGCACATGTACTACAACTGGACAGGCACGATTCGAGTTCCGGCACCCTGTATGGTAAGTAGAGAAGTACCGCCAGGTGTCGCCAGGTGTCACCTCCTTTCTGTCCCGCTAATTGCTATGGGAGTGAAGGAAGACCTGAACCTTGCTGTGTGTTTACAGTACGCCCACAAGTTGGCCTATCAGAGCGGCACCTGCTACGACAACTACGAGCCGAGAATGTCCATTTGTGACAGGCTGTTTTTCCTGTAAAGCGGAAGCTGCCACACTGGTACATCTTCCCGTCCTTGCACTGTTGAATACAGGACTCTTTTTCGTCTCAAGTCTTACTTTTGTTTTAATTGCACCGATTCCCGCTGCGTGGTTCGTAAACCTAACAGGCTGGGAGTTGGCCGCCGCACAGAGCTCTCCTCTTTTGGTTTATTTGAAAATGTCGGTTTTTCTTGTGTTACAGTTCTTATTTTGTTACGATGGTATGAAGTCCTACAGTGGAGAACGGAGGTTGCGACGGTGGACTAAAAGCTCCCTGTGCTCCGTTTTGTTGATAGTCTTGTGTTGTAAGTACCAGTTGACGTTATTTCATTTCGGTCAGGAGTGATCTTTTCAACCGGCGCGACGTGTACCTGTAGACTGCCGCAGATTTTGGTGGAACCGTGTTCGGTGGAACCGTATTCGGTGGAACAGCGTGCGGTGGAACCGCGTTCGGTGGAACCGCGTTCGGTGGGACCGCGTTCGATGGAACCGTGTTCGGTGGAACCGCGTTCGGTGGAACCGTGTTCGGGTTAAGGGAACGCTCGTTAAAGTCAGCCTAGCCTTGATTGTTTCAAATGTACGAACACAAGAGTACATTTCGTTGATTTCGGCCACCTGTGCAGGGCTGTAAACACCGGACATAATTTCCTGTATCGGCCGGTCGAACTAACCGGGCGCCGTACCGAACAGTGCACCGTTCCACCGCAATGTGCGGCAGTCTAGAGGTACGAGTACTGTATTTCCTCGATAGATAGCGGTAGCGCATGGGTCACGTGACGTAATGGTTGCCCGTTGTACACGTAAAGTTTGCCCCTTTGCCTACCATCCACTACAAGAAAGCGTGTGTACGGCTGTATGGCATGCGAGGTACAGGCACGGCATAAGCTAACGAGTAGGTGGGGGACCAATTTAACGTCACACAGGTCGTGCGCTCTTGCTATCTATCGAGGAAGGACAGTACCGTAATCTCCCGATCTCAAGGGAGCCCCACCCCCTCCAGTCATTGGTGACTGTTCAATAGGATTCCCTGTGTCGTGATTGGTTGAAATTTACAGATTTGGTCACGTGAGTTTATTTCTATCGGATCGTTTGCTCGGAGCCGGCCGTTGGTAGTTTGGAGTTTGAGACAGTAAGGTAGAAACGACACTGTGACGTCGCTCCAATCTCAGGACTTCCACTGGTACAAGTTCTAGTTGAAGATTCTTACTTCAGTTTTGCTATCCCTACTCTGAATCATTAACTTGTCTAAACACCCTTGAAAAGTTTAAAAACTGAGCTTATTATTTGAACTTATTTCTGGTACGCTCAAAATGCGAAGTGGGAGTAGGGACCGCATCTACCGCAGTACAGTATGAGACCAAGTCTGCATTTCGGCTCATCCTCCATACGGTCGATAAATCTGCTCACTCGTTCGTTTCTGATTGCAAGTGCTTGATTGTTTGATTCTCAGAAGTGCTATAGTATACTGGGAAGCAAATCAAACAATCAAGCACCTCCCATCAGAGTGCAAGTCATGAGTGAGCCGAGAAAGACCGTCTCTTAAGTGTACGGTGAGGTAAGGCAGCTGACAACAAAAACTAACCTGAACACCGATTCTGAACTGAGTTCCCATACCAGTCTACCCTATACTACCCTATACTAGTTCATACTATCAAAATATCAAAACTAACAAAATTTCATGTGCTGTTGAATCAACCACATCAATTGACGGTCAAACAGTTGGCTCAAAGTGCCAATTGCGTACCAGTTCATCACCACACTCCAATGTTCGCACTTTTCTCAAGTTCCCACGTGCAAGTAACAAAACAACCCCCTCACTCAATAAACAGCCTGAATTAACAGCCAAAATGTTAATGAGAGGAAAAGAGAAGACGCCAGCTAGCACTACGATCCAACAAAAACGTTCCAGTCGCGCGAACAAACTCCACGTTACTTAATGGAAACTAAAAGAAACCCCCACAGCAAATTATATTAACGCGCAGCCAGTCGAATAGCACAGATCAAGACGGCTAGAAGGAATCTGGAAAAAAAGCATCCACGACAGAAATCCAGCCCACAACAGCATCGGCGCACGCAATCTTCAACGCCAGCTGGAGGAATTATGGCTGCTGGCGCCACCGTACGAGCCGTAGCTGGGACGTGACGGACCGCCAGCGCCGCGGTCGTCCCGACCGCTGAAACGGTTTCCACCGCCATAGCCGCCGCCTCGGCCGCCACCACCACGACCGCCTCGGAAACGTCCTCCACTGCGACCTGCAACACAGAAGCATCATCATCAAAAACCAATCAACCAGATATCAAGCAGCTTCTCCAAAGAGCCCGACTAGTGCCATAAAGCAAACGACAGTTCCGTACCAGGTCTCGCTCGCTCCATCAGCTGGAACAGCTCAGGGTTGATGGTCTGCTTCGACTCCTTCAGCACTTCTATCAGCTCCCTCGCCTGCCCAGCGTCGTCCTCGGTCATGAAGGTGTAGGCCGTGCCAGTCTTCTCACTGCGGGCAGTTCGGCCGATTCTGTGGACATAGTCCTCAGTCTGATTGGGATAGTCATAGTTGACGACAAACTTAATGTCGCTGACGTCTAAAAACACAGGACGACAAAAGCAAAACCAGGCATTAGTGAAACGTGCCCAAAATGCCTGGGCGAAAGTGAAGGGCATTGACGTCAAGAGCAACGAGGCAGCCAATTCCGGAAAAAGCTGCCCGCCCCCGCCCCCCAAACAAATCAATTCCAAATAAAATCAATCCCCTAAACCAAAACTTCGCTGCCATTTGCCCGCCTCAAAACCGAACGAAACCAGACAAAATCCCCCCCCCCAAAAATCAAATCCAAAGGACACTGGCTGCCACACTCTCCCATCAATCCCCAATACCTCCACCCACGACCTCCTCCTCGACGTCCCCCACGAAACTGCTGGCGATAAACTGTGTGCTACCACGGCTTACCTCACATTAACACTTTTTTACAATGCCAGCAGCAAAGCAGGGACGTCTCTTAACTCAGTCGGGGGGAAGGCACTATCATCATCATCATCACACACAATCGCGAGAGTGGCTTCCAGTCCAACACAAAACAAAAACTACGCCACCGCGAGCTTCCATGACTGCGCCGACCGCCAACCACCCCACACCCACACACGTCCAATCCTGCAGACCATCCGCAATTCCCTTGTTCCATATTTGCTGGCGCTGCCGGCTCGATCCCCAAGGTGCTCGGTTCGTCCGGTCACACGTGTGCGCGCACGCCCGCCATAGTGTGGATTTCACGACAACGGCGAAACACACTGTTGGCGAAACCACACACACGGACCAACAACACGGTGGCTTGGTGGAAGGATCAAGTCCGTTGAGCAGCCAGTGCCTGTATGGGGAAACTCGCGGAGGAGGATCACACACACACACAAGTCTCAGCGACTTGGCGTTTCATGTCTCCTCTTCACAGTGGCACGGACGGACAGTCGGTGCAAGTCGTCAGCCAGCAGGCGATTCTGATGCCGGGTACTGCAACTTACCAAGTCCTCGGGCGGCCACGTCGGTAGCGATGAGAATGGGGCTGCGACCAGCGCGGAACTCTGTGTAGAAAAACAACAGACACCGTTCAATCCGAGTCACCCAACAACATCTAACCCGCAATCTCCTCTCACCACTGAGAACCCATTCGCGCTCTTGCTGCTTCTTGTCGCCGTGAATCACAACACATGGGAAACCTTGCTGGCGTAGACGGCGAGTGAGATCATCGGCCTTCCGCTTGGTCTCCGTGAAGATGATGGTCTGCAAGGAGAAACCCGCGTCAGCATCAGTTCACAGAAACGCAATTTGAACCGCAAGCCTACCTTGTTCTCCTTCTCGCGGATGATTTCATGGAGGAGCTGTTCCAGTTTCGCTCCCTTGTCCAGCTCGCGGACAACCGCGACAATCTGGGTAATGTTCTGGTTGGCGGACAAGTTAAGAGATCCAATGGTGCAGTGGACAAAATCCCGCAGGAACTCCCCGGCCAGCGCGCGAATCTCCTTGGGCCAGGTCGCACTCCACATCATCACTTGGCGATCAGGCTGCAAGTGGACCACAATCGATAAAAGAAAACCTTCACACATGTAGATTCCACACCAACACAACGTACCCTGATCTGCTCCATAATCTTCCGGATCTGAGGCTCGAAGCCCATGTCGAGCATGCGATCGGCCTCGTCGAGGACCAGATAGGTGCAGCGCGCCAGGTTGGTCTTGCCGCTCTCGAGAAAGTCCAACAGACGACCGGGCGTCGCAATGCAAATCTCCACACCGTTGCTCAGGTCGCGCACTTGCCCGTGACGCGGTGCGCCGCCGTACACGCAGCAGCTACGGACGCCGGCGTGACGGCCGAACGTCTTGGCCACCTCCTCGCACTGTACGGCCAACTCGCGGGTCGGTGCCAAGACCAAGACCTACAGCATGGACAAGCACACTGTCAAGGACGTCGCAAACAAAAGACACCCTTCTGGCAGGTATAGAAGGGAAAAAGCACTTACAATGGGTCCATCTCCACGACGGAGCGGCGGCTGAGCCTTGACATGAACCAAGCCAGGGAGAAGGAAGGAAACGGTCTTGCCGGATCCAGTCTTTGCGATGCCCACCATGTTGCGTCCGGTGAGGGCAATTGGCCAGCCGATCGACTGGATAGCCGTCGGGGCGGTGTAGCCGCTCTCTTGGATGCCCTTCATGATGAAGTCGGGGAATCCAGCCTCTTGGAACTGCGTCACTACACATGGGAATAAGAGATGTCGTTCTAAATCACACTTCCCAACAGGAAGATACCATGCGTGAAAATGACTTACCCGGTTTCGGAACATCTGCCCCGTTGACGGTGATGGCGTTCTTCGCGTAGAAAGCGGCAACCTCCGCCTATAAAAATGGTAGGAATTGGCCTTTGGATAATCAGTCACTTTCGACATCGGTCTAAAGTCAACGGCTAAGAACTACAGTCAACGACAAGATTGAGTACACTGGAGGGTCCGGGGTATGGGCAAAAGGGGCGGAGCAGGTGGTTGATTGTTCGATTATTCGAAACCACCCCCTGCCCCGCCCCTTTTGCCCATTCCCCGGACCCTTCAGTCTACTCAATCTTGTCGTTGACTGCAACTGTAAGACCAACACAATGCGACACATACCATGGATCGTTGCGTAACCGACGGCGGCTCGACATAGAAGTCCTTCTTGAAGGGGACGAGGTTCCCAAATTCCGGCTTCCGAAGGTTCTCGCCGCTGAAGTTGTTCTTATCGCGAGACTGGTAACCGCCGCCGCCGTAGCCACTCTGCTCTTGTCCACGGTAGGAGGACGACGAAAAGGAGGAAGAATGTCCTCCCCCATGGCCGTACGAGTTGTTCTCCGCTCCGTACGGTGCGTAACTGCAACAAAAAAGGTGAAAATTTCGCCGGAAAACAAGGAAAAGTTTCACGAACGAGATGAAAGACCCGAAACGAATCAGCGTCCACAGCCGAAAGACCGGCCTGATTCACACACTCTACCACGCAGCAACTTATTTCATCATAATTTCAAATTCAGAATTAAATTACTTATGGGCCTTCATCACTGCGAGGGAAAGGGGTACGACCGCTTTCGAGAGGGCCGAGTAGAATTTCCGCTGCGGACGGATGTAGTTTCGCGCTTGGTTGGATAAAAGGGACACCGCGACCTTTCGAAGACCTCCACCAAAGAGCATATTCTGCGGGACAAACTGACTGGCTCCTTTCTCAGTGAGAACACACGTCGAAGCTCGAGAAAATAAACGCCCGACAGACTAGACTAATTTCTACACCTGATTCCCCGAAAATAAGTCCGGCCAAAGTCGAGAAAAAAAAGGTCGGGGAACTACGGTGTGGCGAAATCAGAAATGACTCAAACACGCGCAAGGACGAAAACGCAGACTGGAATTTTTCTCATGCCGCGACAACGTGCTCGACAGGGCGGAATGAGGGCCTACTGACAGGAGCAGCCTCTTGGCTTAGGGTCTGCGCAGTGTGCTGGGGGAAAGAGGCGGGGCCTGATTCGCTCATTCATCAATCCGCGAGTGAACCGACTCGATTCACACAGACGCAAATAGAAACGTAACTTACACGGACTTCCTTCCTCTCCCCCTCGAAATTTATTTTCTCACCTGGCTCCGCTTGATGGACGATAGGACATTTTCCTGCTGGATTCGTTGAAAATGTAATTAGAGAAAAACGGACGGAGCAGTTTAAAATGGCAGAAGGTGGAGAGAGCAACAATGATCTCCGTGTGTGTGTGAGTGAGTGTGTGTGTGTGTGTGTGTGTGCGACTGTGCGTGTGCGTGTGTGTGCGTGTGCGTGTGTGTGAGTGTGAGTGTGAGTGTGTGAGTGTGTTGTGTGTGTGTTGTAACTGCGGGGGGACTGGTGGAAAAAATTCAAATCAATTTTCTCGTTCGCCACGTGAAAGTTGCGACTGTTCCCGCGCGTCGGCATGCCACACGCGATTCGTCGAAGAACAGAAATGGGCGAATGAAAATAGGCTAAACTCAAGGAGAGCGATGCCGTTGGTTGGTTTTGCTTCGAGGGCGTTTCTTAGCAACTCCGTTCTTCTGTTGGACTTTGTACCCTACATTGTAATCCTGCTCATTCGGCTTGCCAATGGGTTTATTTTGGTTAGGTGATTGGCACAAAAACTCAAGCAGCTGTGAATTTTATTTTGGGTCGCCAAGTTCGTCCTCTGTTTTGCTTTTGGTGTCTCGTTTTTTGGCCTCCAAATTATTGCAACATGAGTTTTTCTGGCGGGAATTTTCGTCGGCCGTCATTTCGACGCGGTGCGGATCGGGGAGGCCGGTCGGATCGCGGCTTTCGCGGCGGATTTGACCGTGGCAGTAGCAACCGCGGATTTTCTTCTGGCAGTTTCCGAGCCAACCCGCGTGGTGCATTTCGTGGACACGGAGGGATTCGTGGTGGTGGCACCGGCGGTTATGGACAGCGACCGAATTGGGATGACGGATTTCAAGGTAGGATTAGGCAGTTTTCTACGTGCAAGTTTGTTTCGGGATTTTCTGTCTGATTACTCTGGCAGAAACAACAGATTCCGTCGGTCGATTGGTTGATTGATTGATGAATGTGCTTGGCTTGCGCAATGTTTAGCTTACGGAAAAAGAAGTTCGCCGACACGAGACGACCGGTACGGTGGACATACCTTGGATTCGGATCAGTCACATGTTAGCCATATTGCCACGCGCTTTAACCCACGCGCGAATCCGGATGACGAAGTGGATAACACGTCGAGGCCAATCATCGGTGAGTGAACTGAGTGAATTGTGAGTGATGGGTCGATTGATTGACTGATTGAGTTTGGTTGATTGACTGATTGTTCCGCTGAGGCGTTGATTGGAATTGAGTGATTGATTGATTGTTAAGTTGGGCTGGGATGGCTCTTATACAGATCGACTGCTTTAACTGAAACCGCTGGCCAAATTGTGCGAACCTGCGAATAATAACGCTATTTCAACAGGGGGCGATCAGCCTAGAACCTCCATGCCGGAGCGGAAACCATCGAAAATGGGAAGGATCATAATCCGAAATCTTCCCTTTTCGGTAAGCAGCCTGCTTCAGTTGCTTGTTCTTTCATTGTCACCTTTTCTAACTTGACAGACGAAAGAGGATGACCTGAAGAATCTCATGGGCAAATGTGGGAAGATCATGGAGGTCCGAATTCCGCTCAAAGACGGTACGTTCACTTGCGATCTCGGCTCATTCTTCACGCGGGCTTTACGAGTGTTCACTTGGCAGACGGCAAGATGCGTGGCTTTGCATTCGTCCAGTTTCAGTCGATAAACTCCGCCGAAACCGCCATCAAGATGTTCAACGCATCCAAGCTCAAAGGTGTCTGTCCGTCTGTCTGTCTGTCTGTCTGTCTGTCTGTCTGTCTGTCTGCCTGCCTGCCTGCCTGTCTGTCTGTCTGTCTGCCTGCCTCTCTGTCTATCTATCTGTCTGTCTATCTGTCTGTCTGTCTGTCTGTCTATCTATCTGTCTATCTACTTGTCTATCTGTCTGTCTATCTGACTGTCTGTCTATCTGTCTATGTGACTCGAGTTCATGTTCTCGATTGACAGTGCCGTTAGTGAAGCTTCGCCTTTGCAGATCGGCCCATTGCTGTCGATTGGGCAGTCGCCAAATCCCGTTACGATGACGCCTTGGCCGGTACGACTCATCTTGCCTAGAATAATCTTCGTACGGGTGGTTGTTGGTAATGCCAGGTAGAGAAAGCTTCTTCCTGCATTGCAGCACGAGACGCAGAAACGGCCAGGGTCAAGGCAGAGGAACCCGATGTGAAGGAGATAGAGGAAGACGAAGAGGGGGAAGAAAAAGGCGACACGAACGATGATGAGAAATCTGAAGACGATGAAGAGGAGGAATCAGAAAAGCCAGTGAAAGAAGAGTCAGATGCTGACGACTCATCCAATGCTGACGACTCCGAAACGGAGGAGGGTGTGTTAATGAAAAACCGAGGATATTCAGGAAGCATTCGTCTTCTGACGTTATCTTTATCGCAGGTGACGATGGCACGGTGAAAAAAAAGAAGCCCAGAACACCGAAGAAGCCGAGTGATGTCGAGGAAGGCCGCACGCTCTTCATCCGGTAGGTTTACCATGTTTTGTGCGATTTGTGTATGCGAATTGTCAACATTGTCGCGATTTTGCTCAGGAACCTGCCATACGAGGAAACGGAAGAGTCTCTACTGCCATTTTTCAAAAAGTTCGGTGTCGTCAAGTACTTCAAGCTCTGTATACACGCTGATTCCGGCCACTCTAAAGGTATAACCGGATAGCCGGAGCGGAACTCTTGGAACTCCTGGTCATTATTCTGTCCGCTTGACAATATTGTGCTGCTGTTAGGGAGCGGGTTCGTGCAGTATCGCGAAAAGGACTCAGCTGACCGGTGCCTTTACGCAGCCTCCAGCAACGATGGTCTGGTTTTGGACAGTCGCAAACTGCTTGTTTGTGTAGCTGAGAAGCCCAAAGAGAGGAGAAAAGCGGAGAAACTCAAACACGAAAAGCCGAAGAAGGACAATCGTAACTTGGCTTTGCTGCAGGAAGGCCGTAAGAACTGGAACCTTTGTATGAGGTTATAGGATAACCTCGGGAACACTTCTGTACCGCTTCTGGTTTTAGGACTTGTCAAAGATGCCGACCCAGTATCTCAGAATGACATGCGAAAACGATCAATGGTACTAATTGGGCATAGAATTTGTTCCATTTAATTTGCCTGTTACGGTGGTGTTGGGTTTTGCAGTTGGATAAGCGGAAAGCGGAATCGCTAAAGAACCTGCACATGTTTGTCTCGACGACTCGTCTGACCGTCCACAACATACCCAAAAGCCTCGACGATGCCGGTCTCAGGGATATCTTCCTCAAGGCTGTCGGTGTGAAAAAATACGCCATAAAAGAGGTGCGTGAGTGGGACCACTTTGACCGGTCTCTCCTCACTCTGTGTCACCGGTGGTGTGCAATGATTGTCTTTTCAGTCGAGGGTAATCAGAGATCTTCAAACGCTGGATCACACGGGGGTGGGCAAATCTCGGGGATTCGGCTTCGTTGAGTTCAAAAATCACGCGGATGCCGTGAAAGCGATCGCTGCCGTCAACAACAATCCGGACATTTTCAAGGCTGACAAGGTACTAGTAACGACAAGATTGAGTACAGTCAAGGGTTTGAGGTATGGGCAAAAGGGGCG